>JANFAF010000144.1:0-172729 GCA_024663475.1 Pisolithus thermaeus | reverse complement strand
CCCACTAGTTCGTCCCCCGCCCACTTCTTGCAGCTTTCTATACCAGAGCTTGCGATGCCCCGCAAAGCCGCAGCAGCAGCCTCCACTACAGGTGCACCTGCAGAGCCAAGACGTTCCACTCGCATAAAAGAGCAGCCAAAGGCTGATCCTCCCGCAAAGAAACCAACTGCTAAGCCCCGCGCGAAGAAAACTAAACCTGCCGATGGACGGGATGGAGAGACTGCCGCAGACGACCAGAAAGAGGCCAAACCGAAGAGCGCCAGAGGTAGGAAACGTTCTGCAGCGAGAAGGACGTGGAGGAAGATGTTGCTGCTCCCGTCGATGGGGCCGAAGCTCCTCCAGCGAAAAAGGTGTGCCGCGCGCATATCGCGTGCTCGCCTTCCTTCCTACTCGTGTGAATGCTGATCTAGTTCACATGGTAGACCAAACCCGACTCGAAGGCTGCTGCCAAACCTGCCCGAAAGCTGATGCAAAGTCATCATCTAAGGCTGCCCCCGCATCTAAATCAGCGCCCAAGCCTCTATCCAAGTCAACTTCGAAGGCCGTATCCAGGGCGGAGTCAGCCAAACCTGCCTCCAAAGCGGAAAAACCAGCATCACGTGCATCAGCGAAACCAGCATCGACGAATGCAAAGAAACCCGCCTCAAGAGCTGGATCTAAGAAGCCAGCATCCAAGGTATATCTCGCTTTCTCCCTGTTACTGAAATGGATTTGTGACACTGGGTAGGTTGAAGCCCCCACGGACGAAAACCAAGCTCCACCTCCCGCAGCAGAAACCATTGCAGAAGACCCAGAAGCAGAAGCCGCTGCAGAAGCAGAGGCATAAGGACCAGTAAATTTATTTTTTTCTGTCGTATTCTTCCATATCTGATGAGATGGAAGAATTAAATTTAGGAAGCTTACCCTATTGATTCGGTGTCGATGGCAGTTCCTTTGCTTTAGCAAAGACTATTGCAAAGGAGTGTACACTCTGTCCATGTCCTGTGTACTATCGTCGACAACTTGTATCCCTTCTTTATCTTGTTATCCATACCTCTCCCACTGCCGTCTAAACTATCCCCTTTTCCCTAGCGCTTTCTCCGTCGTTGTTTCTCGCCTGTTCGTCGATTCTGTTGTGGTACCGCGTTATAGATCTTCCGCCACACATGTGTAGCAAGTCTATCGGTTGGGAGGCATCCCCCTCTTTCTTTTTCTTCCTTTCCGTCGTGATCTCTCTCGTGCACTTCCCTATGTATGCCACCTACTCTAGGGTTTTGTTTTTGGCGTTTATTTGTGTATGAATCATGGCCAGTTCACCATTGCACGTCATTGGATGCCCTGTAATAGCTGCTGCCATATGCATATGCGGGTTGTTAATAACGTTGCTTTGAAACCCACTGTCGCATATAAGTCGACGAACGTGCTTCAATGAAATTGTTTTGCCACAGAAGCACCAGAGAACAACACTGCTCAATCCGGCCGCCACAATCATTGTAAGTGGGAATGGTCGGAATGGCATGCAGGGCCAGCCAAGTCTATATGCACAAATGGAATGACCTCCAGCGATTTTTCCTTTGCTGAAACTCCGACGCGAGCAGCCCCACAAACGACTTCCCCGCGCAACGGGTTTGAGGAATCTGGACCCAAAGGATAGATATGCACGGACAATACGGTGTGCGTATGGTTAACGCGTGTAGTGGCCTCCACAAGGGTGCTCAGCTTCTATCACAGCCTCGTGGTGCAGATACTTCGGAGCTGCAGTGGAACTATGCGAAGGGGATCGCGTGGCTATTACATGGCTGCGGCAGAGAAAATGGGAATGATGGAGCTATCCTTGCCCGAGTGTCCACTCTCTAGATGGAGGCTATGTCGGTGTATAAGTGGACTGACACTAGTCTCCCTTGGGTAGACCGCTAAGAAGTCGAAGGGAGATGTCATAGGCCCAGTTCAATGTTTGGTATACAGTCAAACAAGTACATACGTGCATCCAGTCCAGAAGCCAGGACTCTTCACGGCGGAGGCGAATGGGCATTTCACGGTTCAAGCGGAGATGCATACGATATGGTTTTCTTTGCTCCGTGCTTTGCCGCTGGGATAGACGCGATAACCACGGTACTGATGTCCCGGAATTTGTATCGTTCCAAGAGGGACCCGCGAGTATCTGATCACCTGGGCATCCGTCTCGGTGAAACAACATACACCGAAAGTCAATGGCCCTCATTGAAGCTGATGGGTGCGTGGATGTACAACCCATTCCATGGCCTTCCATCGTAACTATGCCGGGGTACTTGGTATCCCCACGACACCACCCGGCTATATAGTATAGACGCCGGGTAAACAGAGTTTTGCAGAGGGTGCAAACACGTTGGTCTTATCGGACGCTAGGACTGGTTCGTCGAGTTTTATGGGTACGTTGAGCTGGCACGGGGAATATATCAGCATGTCAGACCCATAGTTTGTGGGTCTGGTGCATACCCAGAGCTCTCGACTGTGGTGAGGGTTTGATCTGTAGTGTTTTTGGGCGACTCGAGCCTTGGTCCAGGAGGGCTAGAAACTTTGCTTCGAGGTTTCCATTCCTTAACTTTCGCGGAGCGCCAGAGTCACGGTACGAGACTATGCAAAGGCAGCGTGGCTACTTCAAGGGCTCTGCTGGATGCAAAATCAGCAGGACTAGCGATTCGATCATATCAATCGTTTTCTGACACGGTTTGATGGACGTTTCACACAGCCTTGGCATGATGGCAGCGCAGCGCAGAGAGCCGGTTTTGTCGCCGAGCGGTTAGTCGATACTGCCAACATAGTATATGTTTCGTGATGGACTGTGGCCTCCGAAAGCTGTTTGTTGTCACTGGGCTTTGACCGTTGACACGTCGATTATTAGCCTGTAGTATGATGGTGAAAATTTAATCAGAATGGCAGTTGGCCTTGTCCGAGCTTGGGGCTTGGTTGTTGTTTATTTTTTTTCTGCGAAGGACACGCGTTCAACGTGGTAGTACTAATAATTCACGCCCGTAGTGCGCGGCGACTGCACAGCTCCGTCACGTTGCACAGCGACATAACGCACAACTTGTGCTTGTCCATCGCCGTTGGCTGGCTCTGACTGCCTCTCTTTTTTTTTTCATTTCCGGTCCTTCCGTGCTGGCACTCGGTGTTCTAGGACCTCTCAGAATACCCCCCCTTGTCCGAATAACTCGATACCGACGATGTCTCTATTCAAGCGGCATCCGCAGCCAGACGAAGTCCATATGGACAACGACGAACAAGACCATGCTATCGACCCCGACCTACGTCTTCGTACCGTTCGAACGGCTGCTTCGACCATTGCAGAATCAATTCGTTCAGAACAACGTGCTCAGAAGCGCAGGAACACCCGCACAAAACGGTCTCTTTTTTTCAGGCGGGAGAAGAGACCAAAGACAGCAGAATCAGCAGTCTCAAATGCCACTTCAGCTGGCCCTCACATCCCCGGACAGAGACGGAATATATACGTCAACACCCCACTATCGCCTTCAGAGTTGGATCACCGTGGTGAACCCCTTGCGCGGTATGCGAGGAACAAAGTTCGGACAAGCAGTAAGCACCATGACGACGACTGGCCTCATGAGATAAACTCATCGTCCGACAAGGATACACCCTTCTGACGTTCTTGCCAAAGAACTTGTTCGAGCAATTCCACAGGTATGTTCTGTGATAGGAGTGGGGTACCTGCGTGCGTTTTGTTTACTAAACTCCTATAGGATAGCCAATATCTACTTTTTGGCGCTTGTGATATTCCAACGTAAGTGGATCTCGTACAACAGGTTCCCTCGCTTTCATCACCATATTCCGCAGTCTTTCCCGTTTTTGGCGCGGCGTCCGCTTCCACTGCCGCGCTCCCACTCCTATTCATCCTAACAGTGACAGCTATCAAGGATGGCGTAGAGGACTATCGCCGTGCACAGTTGGATGAAGAGGTGAATACGTCTGCAGTCACGAAATTGGGTCAATGGCGCAACGTCAACATTCCCTCCGACCCTCGGCCCTGGTATCAACGCCTTCTACGTATGAATCCTCCGGGAAAGGTATCGCGAGGTGTTCAGAAGCTTCGCGAGAAAGAGGCCGGCCAGGGAATGCAGGTGATATTGAACAAGGATAGTTCTGGGGACCGAATAAGCTTGAGCACCGCAGACCTCAACGAGAGCATGCCCAGCTTACCTCCTCTTGCCGGTTTGGCCAGCAGGCAGCTAGAAGACATACAAAGCATAGATTCACACACGTATCCGCCAGGATTACCTCGAGCTTCCGAAGCGGGCGGATGGGGTAGGCAAAACCCATCCCTTGCCAGGTATCAACAGTCCGTAACTTCCCGGTCTTCGATTGGCGTGGTTGACTGGAAGCGCAGAACAACCGGGACAGCGCAATGGGAAAGGACATTATGGAAGAAACTGGAGGTCGGCGATATCGTGCTTCTGCGGGAGAACGAACAAGTACCGGCTGATATCGTTGTTCTGTCGACCTCCGACCCCAACGGTCTTTGTTACGTAGAGACCAAGAACTTGGACGGCGAGACGAACTTGAAGGTGCGGAAAGCCCTGCGGGCGGCGTCTTCACTCGGTTCAGAGGAGGAAATCGAGAAAGCGTCTTTCGTTCTCGACTCAGAGCCACCCCACCAGAATCTGTACTTGTACAACGCTGTCCTGCGGTACAATGACTCAACCACGGGTGAACCGCGTAGAGAGGGCGTGACGATCAATGAGCTCCTGCTGCGTGGTTGCACTGTCAGGAATACAACTTGGATCATCGGTTTGGTCGCCTTCACTGGCCCGGACACGAAGATCTATCTGAATGGTGGTTTGACGCCTTCTAAACAATCCAAGATATCGAAGGAGACCAATTTCAATGTGGTGGTCAACTTCATCTTCTTGGTCATAATCTGTTCACTCTCCGCTATCATCAGTGGTGTCCTCGACGGTCTTCAGGATACGAGTACGAAGATATACGAGCAAGGTGTCGATCCAACCAACTCCACTATCTTGAATGCCCTCGTGACATTTGTGTGAGTCGAGTTGTAAACCATGTGGAAATGGGGTCGAGAGATTGACTGCATTGCAGCTCGTGCTTGATAGCCTTCCAGAACATCGTTCCCGTATCACTTTTTATCTCCATCGAGATTGTCAAGACTATCCAGGCATTCTTCATCGCGCAGGACGTCGACATGTATTACAAGCCTTTTGACGCGGCCTGCGTTCCGAAGAACTGGGGTATCTCAGACGACCTTGGTCAGATCGAGTACATCTTCTCGGACAAGACAGGCACGCTTACACAGAACGTGATGGAGTTCCAGAAGTGTTCGATCTCCGGTGTTGTCTATGGTGAAGGTGTAACGGAGGCACAACGCGGAGCGGCCAAGAGACAAGGGCGGGACGACGTAGACCCCGAAGAGCTCTCGCACAAACTGGCCACACTGAAAGACGACATGGTCAATAAGCTCGTGCGGTTGTTCAAGAACCGGTATGCTCAGGTCGACAAGCTGACGCTTATTTCGCCGAAGCTGGCTCAGGACATCGCGGATCGCTCGTCGCAGCAGGCCTCCCATATCATTGCGTTCTTCCGTGCTCTTGCTGTCTGTCATACGGTGCTTGCAGATAAACCCGACCCTTCGACAAAGCCGTACTACTTGGAATATAAAGCAGAGTCCCCGGATGAGGCTGCGCTCGTCGCCGCTGCCCGAGATGTCGGTTTTCCGTTCGTAGGCAAGTCCAAGGACACTCTCGACATCGAGGTTCTGGGCCAGTCCGAGCAATACACGCTCCTCCAGACACTCGAGTTCAATAGTACGAGGAAGCGGATGAGCGTCATTGTTCGTGCTCCTGATGGCAGCATCATTCTCTACTGCAAGGGCGCGGATACGGTCATTTACGAGCGGCTTTCTCCCGATACCGATCCGGTGTTGAAGGAGAAAACAAGCAAAGATATGGATATGTTCGCGAATGGTGGTCTGAGGACGCTATGTGTTGCGTACAGGGTGTTGGCCGAGGATGAGTTTTTATCGTGGGTGAGGACCTATGAAGCAGCGTCTTCTGCAACGGAGAACAGGGACGAGGAGATCGAGAAGGCTGCGTCTGAAATCGAGCAGTCTCTTTTGATCCTGGGTGCCACAGCGTTGGAAGACAAGTTACAGGTGGGAGTCCCAGAGGCCATCGAAACACTGCATCGTGCGGGTATCAAGCTCTGGATTCTTACTGGTAAGTCGCAACCCGAGGTGGATCGTGCACATCTGACTCTATTCTAGGTGACAAACTCCAAACAGCCATCGAAATCGGTGAGTGATGGGAAGGTTGCTGGCGTCCGCTTTTTTCCCCCGCTAACCATTTGTGTAGGCTTCAGTTGCAACCTTCTAAAGCAGGACATGGAGATCATGATCCTTTCAGCCGACTCTCCAGAAGAGACGCGGGCGCAAATAGAAGCGGGTCTGAATAAGATTTCATCAGTATTGGGGCCACCGTCTTGGGACCCAAAGAAGCGTGGTTTCGTGCCTGGGGCGCAAGCTGCCTTTGCCGTTGTCATCGATGGCGAAACGCTGCGGCATGCGTTGTCGCCGGATATTAAGCCCCTATTCCTCAATCTCGGCACGCAGTGCGAGACTGTGGTTTGTTGTCGCGTGTCCCCAGCACAGAAAGCACTTACCGTGAAGCTGGTGGGTTATTTGATGCACTGACTTCAAGATTCGCGTTCTGATGTCCTTGGGTAGGTCAAGGAAGGGCGTAAGGCCATGACCTTATCGATCGGTGATGGCGCAAATGATGTGGCGATGATTCAAGAAGCCAACGTGGGCTGTGGCCTGCTTGGGCATGAGGGTTCTCAAGCTGCCATGTCAGCGGACTACGCCTTTGGCCAATTTAGATTCTTGACCAAGCTATTACTCGTGCATGGCCGATGGTCTTACCAGCGTATTGCTGACATGCATAGCAATTTCTTCTACAAGGTAGGTTCTAGATCTTTCATCTCAATCAGAGTGCCGCTGAGTAAAGAACGTAGAACGTCATCTGGACGCTGGCTATGTTCTGGTTCTTGCCTTTTTGCTAGTGAGTCTAACTTTCTTTGGTCCATTGTTGACGCCCACGCGGACTCTTTCTAGCTTCGACGCCACATATTTGTATGACTACAGCTTCATCCTGCTCTATAATCTAGTCTTCACTGCGCTTCCCGTGATAGTTCTGGGTGGTAGGGCTTCTTTACTTGTTCTCGGTGGAACGTCGATCATTTATGAACCCGTTTAGCATTCGATCAAGATATAAATGCCAAGGCGGCATTGGCTTTTCCCGAATTATACGTCCGAGGCATTCGGGGTTTAGAGTATACGCGGCTCAAGTTCTGGTCATTCATGCTGGACGGTCTATACCAATCCGCGGTAGTTTTCTTCATTCCTTATCTGGCTTGGTCTTTGGGATTGGCTGTATCGTGGAACGGCAAAGGCATAGATTCGCTGGCCGATTTGGGAACGACTGTGGCAGTAGGGGCTATCTTTGCTGCCAACACCTACGTTGGAATGAACACGCATTAGTACGCTGTTTTCTTTCATGTAGCATCGTATCACCGTCGTTCTGATAACCATTTTTAGCTGGACTTTTATCACCTGGATCGTTGTCATTGGGTCATCTCTGGTGATGATCCTGTGGGTGGTGATCTATTCGTACTTTCCACCCAGCAATTTCTTCACTTCGACTGGAGCTTTCGTTGACGAGGTGGAGATACTTTTCGGCAATCTCGTCTTTTGGTGTAGCGTTGTGTTCTCCGTTCTGGTTGCGCTTGGTAAGAGCACCTGTCACTCTTTGATGGCGCTTATAGCTGATCGGACACGTCGATAGCCCCACATTTCATTTACAAGTTCGTCTGGTCTACATATGCGCCGCTTGACAAGGACATCGTCAGGGAAGCATGGGTTGGTGGCGACTTGAAGGATCGGCTTGGGATCAGCCACCGAAAGATGTCAAAGAATAAACACTCCGACCTGGAAGCAACACCAATGTTCCGCGATCCACACGTTCGCTCTGCCTCTGAGCTGACCTTGCACCAAACCTACCAACCTACACCCCTTGCACCACCCCCGACCAAGCCCGAAGCCGACGAAACATCACAAGATCGTGATACCTTCATTGTCCCGTCTGAGCAGAATCTTTTGGATTCGCAACCCGAAACGTCACTGCGTCTCTCGTACTACTCTCCCACTGACATTCCATCATCTTCACCCACCGCATCCTCCCCTCAGCCTCGGTTCCCGACTGCTGAAATCACCGAAAAACCCTTAACGTCCTCTCCTACACACTTATCGCCAACATCACCTCACTCCCCCGGTCAGATACCCCCGCCATCGTCATCAAGCAACTATTCGCGACCGTCGTACCTCAGTCATACTACGCAGGAGTCGTTCGAAATGCAAGATTTATCATATCCTCCGACGCGGACACATGGCTCTGTACCTGCGAGTGCCCATCCGCCCCCATCAGGCACAGGATCATTAGCTGGCGATGGTCGATACCGGCCAGAAGAGATAGTTGCACCAGACGCCAGCTCGGATGATTCCCGGCTATGGTATGGAGGGCGTGCACTATGAGTGGGGTATGCGTCGTCTTGCTTGTGTATCATAGAAAGGATGGCTGCCGATATCTGTCCTCGCGTTGCGCTCTGTTGTACTCCCTCTAATCGTATTCTCTTCTTTTTTTTCATTCGTAGCTAGGACCTGGACTTTGGAAGCTTCACCACAGTTATTCCGGTTACACATACGTCGACGCGGACTTACTCCATGCTGCTATTATATTGTTATCATTGTCTCCATGCTCCCACCGTTCAGGGATAAGTGAAATATTTAGTGTAATAAGTCTCCTGTCGGTTCATTCCGAGGCGGCAGTTGAATTTCGATCTCCGACCTTGACTACGCCTCAAGTCGCGATCGACCCCCAATATAGATTAGTTCCGACCTGCATGCTCCACCCTGTCACAGGCTGCGTGCCATTACTCGAGTGACATATCCGTTGCTTTGTGGACGCAATAGCAGACAAAAAGCAGGCAAGGGTGAACAAAGTCCACGCTGGCCTGCTCTTTGTCTTCCGTTGTCCTTCCAGAAAGCAACGGTTGTCACCTTCAATGAACTCCAGTTATTTGTTGGGGGGAAGCTTTGGTGTGCGGGAAAGCGGCGGTGTCCATAACTTGCCAACAGAGCTGTTGTCATACGTCTTCGAGCTGGTAACACATGCCCTCTCGCAGGACGAACGCAACACACTTGGTTCCGGGCAGCGAGGACTCCCTTTCACCCGCAGACTATCAGGGCGCCCGTTTGGTTATCCGCAGTGAATCGACGCTGGAGGCATGTCGCTTTGTCTACGCCGTCTCTATGGACCAGCATCTTTGTTTCTGTGGACAACATCATAGATTATAGCGGTGACGAGCGGAATTCCTCGAGCTTCTGCGGGTCAAAACGCCTCCTTGATGTCGAAAGCCTAGCATATTTCCTCTTGCGTTCAGGCAACTGTACACTTGACATCTTTATCGATGGAAGAGACCCCGAGTGGGACTTCTCTGACTATCTGTGAGCGTCATGCGTCGCTTAACCGAGGTGCTGTCTTGACATCGCGTTCCATTCAGCGATGGCGATGACGCTGATGATGGCCGTCCGTCTGCCCGGCGTCCATTTGATGCTCAAATCACGACCCATATTCTCGACATTCTTGGTCATCACGTCTACAGATGGCGGTCTATGACGATATTTTCGGACACATGGGCTCCCTTGCATGCCGCCCTATGTTGCCTGAGCGTCCCTCGTGTGGGTCAAGGCAGCTTCTCCAATTCAAGAAGAGGTGCCTCGTGTTTAGAAACCCTCAAGTTGATGCAGTGCGACGAGTATAACATCCGAAACGAACACTTCGGCTCAGGGGTACTGAAGGAACCCATCACCACCCCCTTCGCTGGATTAGCTGGCTATCCGGACGGGCCATCCTCCCATGTGCTTCCCGCTCGGCTTCGCTCCATCTCACTCTGCGGTGTCCGCGTGAATTGGAGCGACTTCACCCGATTCATTTCCGGCACGTGGAGTGGCTTATCAAATGGGATTGAAAATCTTGAACTTTCATATCACCACCGTGACGTCCGCCCAGATGTCACAGCATTTCAACGGATTCTCGAAGGTTGCGCAAACTTGCGATCCTTGATATTGAAGCACTCCGGACCTCAGTGGGTCGGAAGAACACCTCAGGGTCCGTCCGTCCCTTTACCGCGATTGGAAGCATTGCACCCAGTATTTGATAGCGCAGAGCAGGCCGCTCTCACCATGAGTACTTTATGCTGCCCCAGTCTCAAAGCTCTCACGCTCGAGGATGGTACCGAAGCAGAGGGTAGCCCGAACGACGCGAGCCTTCTGTTAATTTACTGCGGGACAGGGGCTCTCCGCACCCCGCCGAGGCCGGGGAACGACTCTACCTACGATAGCCTTAGCTGCCTTCCACACTCAGAAAGTAGATCGAACGTTCCGCTCTTTCCATCTGTTCAAGCCTTAACGCTAGAATACGTCTCGGCTAGTTGTTCGATACCTTATGCCCTTCTCCTTGCCGGCCTCCCGAATCTACGACGTCTCGCCCTCCGTCACGTTCCAAAATATGCATTTGGGTCGCTTCTTCCTCAGCCAGTCTTCTGTGACTGGGACATTGCCTCCGACATTCGGACTCTCATACCGTGTACTCGTCTTGAGTCCATCGAAGCGACCCATACAGAAACGGATGTGTATTCCATTTTAGGCTCCATATTGAGAGAACGGGCGAAGCTAGGGGCCCCTCGCATTCCCGAAGTCATGCTCCGCCTCGAAGGCGGGCACTGTAGTGTACCGGGGCCCACAGGGTTGGCGTATGAAGAGATAACATGCTTGGATGTCGTTAAGACCTCGGAGAGAGATGCCGAGCACTTCGATTGATGTTTGCAATGGGGTCTTTTTTACGGTGGTACTGGACATGAAATCAACGTCGTCGTAGCGGGTCGTGGGTTTAACCAGCGTATGTATCCACTTTGGCCGCTGCTGCGCCGGAGATCGCCAAATCTGATCTGTACCCGTACTTCAGATTTTGCCATGAACTGAACTTTTAAATTGACATACATAGAAACTTTATGCTTGAGTCCGCGTTGATTGTGAGAGTATCTATCAGGATGATTGGGTGTTGAATGATATCTGATGACTTGTTTGACGGAAAACGTGTGGACAGCTTGCTTTTCCGTGTATTGGATTTCGCCCCACGTGTTTTGCGCTCTTGCACTGTGCGGGCAGTGATTCCGCTGTTGATTTCATGAGGCACAACTGCAAGGACTGGATACATAGTGTGTACAAGCAGGTCGTTCTCGAAAAAGAATGCCTAGACAGTGTCGTCTGCCACAGGTTGGGTGGTTGACAGGTCAAATTTCACTCTTACATCACCATTCCCCCCTTTCTGTTTTACCTTTCCGACGAATCCTCATCGCAGATCTCCGCCATCGAACGGAAAGATCCTTAATTACAGAGGTTAGACGCCGACAGTCAGAAACCGAGAACGTACAAATATCCCGTCTGGCGATAATGCGTATCGTGGGCACAGGTTATCATGGTGGGCATATTGTCATCAGTCTGGGGCACGAGTTTTCCGGGGGTTCTTCTCTGCGGGTCAGATGGCCTCATGTAAGTTATCTAGAATAGCCAGGTATGTCCCCGTTTTGTTCCGAACGAAACAAAAAGATGCTTGAGGAACAGGAGGGAATAGGTCTTGGTCCAGCATGGAACCTTTGCGTGCCTTGCGGTCGAATGTTCTCCATTTCGGGACTGGAAAGGCAGGTTGGCTGCACGTTCCACGAAAGGCCCATCGGGAGCGAGAGCAGAAGCCAGTCACCTGGAATGCCTTATTTTTTTAAAGTCTCCGGCTTATGTCAGTGTGCTGATCCTTATGTAACGTTGTTAGGCAAAGGGAGGAAAGAAGTTGGAGCCCAACTCGTTAACTCCCCTGGTCATGGGGTTCATTGTTTTCTGATTGGATCGCGCACTCTCGAGCACGCTCAAGCTTGTTTCTGATCTAGCTATGGCACTACTTGAGTCGCGGTGTGATCTGCCACCCGCATGACTTAAGTGCGCAGTATTTGATCTTGATGAGGACCATCGTGACATGAGGACTTCTCATGCACGACTACGTTAGGTTGTTTCGGTCCAGGAGCTCCGGACTCACGCTCTATCGTCCAACCTGCTTTCGCGGTTTCACTTCTTGTAGACAGTTTAGCTTGAATGGTATTGCCGTCCATTGACTCCGTCGCAACGCGATTAGTAACGAAAAATTCCTACCGGGAATTGGTGATAGATGAGATGTCTCTCTGCAACAGGTTGAAGGTTGTTAGGACGGGTATGGAACTTTCCTCCTGTTTCCACATATTGTGGCTAAGTAGCCTTTGTGGTTCTCAGTCCGCCGGGGGGCGCAACGACCCAGAATACGCCACAATATTACATCGCATGAACGATCGAGGTTCTCGACAATACTGCATCGGGTCGATATTTCGGGATAGGGAAGATGCTTCGAAAGAATGTCAATTTACACCAAAGGTCCATGAATGACCCCGTAGACCTGTCATACAATTCGAGCAGAGGCTGTTGTTCGCATTCATTGTCCTGTGTGAATGGGGGAGGGGGACTCGGATTAGAAGCTAAGAAGACTGCGGCACTTTTCTATTAGAGACACCATATCCGCGGATTGAACGGGGAAACGATCCCCAACTGAGGCATTGTGGGTGGCGGTTTTTCTTAACCTGCCACATAATTCAACTACGATTGCTGACTTCATTAGGGTACCCTTCCAGTGTCGACTATCAGATCGTCCCTTGCAGTGGGTGCTGGCGTTTCCTTGTCGGCTTTTCGCAATCTCCATTCAGACCACCTTCTCGGCACAAAAAATAGCGAGTCTAAAATGAGCTCTACGAAGCTTCAGCGCTGAGGAATGAACTCTGACTGCTGGCCATGCGACGATCCTTGGAAAAGTTCGCGAAATGTAGGTTCATGGCCATGGCCCAGGAACAGATGCAATCTGCCTTGGTTACCCGATATAGACAAAGAGCGGCAACGTCCGATGCGGTCCGGATTTGGTGACGCTCGTTTTCGGCTTCATGTGTGATGTGATGTTCTCCAGTGCGGGTACATATTTCAAGCTCGAATGTCTGACAGTAACCTGGCCGCACCTTTAAACCTCCAAGCCATGCCTCCAGTACAAGACGAACAAGATAAACCCTCGTCCTCTATACAACGAAGATTTAAATTAAGCAGGTGAGCCAACTGCGCTATGTCGATTTCACATCTCACCAAATTGTCAGGGCGTGTGATCGTTGCCGGTGAGGACTTCAGTGATTTGGTTCCCGAGCTGCGCAACCTTACGACAATGGCCGCATCACAGACGTAGGAGAATCAAGTGCGATGAAGGCCATCCATGTCAGGCGTGCCAAACCGCCAGCTCACCTTGCACTTTCGAAGAGCCGGGAAAACGAAGTCATCCTCATAAATCAAAGTGAGTATTCGCGATTTATCACTGCCTCTTGTTTCTCAATCTGCTACAGGCGTACAGCTACCCTAGAAGACAGGATGCACCAACTAGAAACCTTCATTCAAGCTATTCCGCCGTCGATATTCTCTGTAAATTTCAGTGCTGCACCACATCCTATGTCTGAACCTGGAATGACAAGCCCATTATCGACGTTTGCTTCTGCAAATCACACATTTCCATCTGGAGTCCCCCCTCCCTCTTTGCACAGTTATACTCTCACGAATCCCTCCACGCATTTCACGGCACAAGCACCTAATGGCTCTCGGCAGGAGAGCCCCAATACCGCTTTTCACTCTATGTTAGCACAAACATCCTTCAGGCAGACAGGTCATGGGTTTGATCAACTTCACGAGGAGCCTGCACGCATTTCACTTTCCGCGTCCTACCTTTACTTTGACCACGAAGGTTACACACGGTGGCAGGGAGAAACGTCCGGCCTGCCTCTGCTGGATTTACTTCTTGAAAACCATACGCTGATCAAATCTGAGACGGACAGAGTATCCTCGGACTCAACTTGGGGACAGCAAACACGCCATGCAACGTGGTTCCCCGACCGCACGCCAAGACGGACAGATATCAACCCAGAAATGTTATGGCGACTTATAACATCGTCCATCGTACCGGATCTCATGGACAGGTGTGTAATTCCTCCGTTTTGTACCTTCGGCAACCTTCTGACCATGAGCCATTAGTTTGGTACAGTGCTATTTGTGCACGTCCTATTATCTCTTGCCGTTTTTGCACGTCCCTACCTTCCTAGCGGTTCGTGGTTTACTCGCCTTGCCTCATCAAATTCACGTTTCTGTGTTTAGGACTATGGCGACCCTCGGAAATGGGGTGAACCCGGTTTCGCCGCATTCATAGTTGCTGTCTGTTGCCTCGCCTCGCGCCACATTGATGATCCTCGTGTGCGGTCGGACCCAAACCAGGGCGTGTCCGCTGGAACGCAATGGTTTGAACTTTTTGGGCGACTTCGCACCCTTCCTATTGCAGATCGACCTACGCTATACACCATTCAGGCAGACCTTATTGCTGCTGTCTATGCAGTTGGACTAGGAAAGCTCTCTAAAGCCGCCGCTCTCTTATCGGAGGCGGTTACTGTGTCAATAGATGCCGGATTGCACCGCTCTGCCCATACCTATGACCTTTTCGACCCAATCGAGGACGAGGTCCGGAAACGCACGTTCTGGTGTGTGTACATCTGGGACAAGCAACTCTCGGCACACTTTGGCCGCCCCCCAATGATTCGTATACGGGAATGTGATGTCGGCGAACCCACTATCATCGATGATGAATTTATTACTCGCGACGGAATTTTGCCTCAGCCCGCTGGAACAGAAAGTCGCATGAGTGCTTTCATCACCATCATCCGCATCATGATTGTGATGGAGTCGGTCCTGGATATTACCCCTTCGCGTCACCGCTCGGGGTCATCGTCGTTCCTCTTGCACGCACTGGGCATGCTCTCTGACCGCAGGCGACCAAAGGATCTGGTTGACGAGGAGGCTCTCTTGGATGAGATCCATCGATCGATACCGACATATTGGAGCCATACATCAGATACGCTCTCGAGTGACGACGTTCTGAGAGTTACCCAGGCAGTCCGCCTTCACTGCGCGGAACAATATGTACGTATGTTGATCCACCGGCACCGGTTGTCGAACTTCGTGGCGGAGAGGGTTTATAGCGGCCTGTCGGAAGAGGAACCCAGCGAACTCGAGCGGGACGCCATGACGGCAGCGCAGTCATGTGCGTTGCAGATCATCTCGTCACACATGCAAGTCGCCGCGAAGGGACTGATGACGTACTGTAAGGATATTTGCCCACAGAGGCTAACTGTTTGCAAACTTATCTATCTTTCAGATGGCGTACACGTCATTCACCAGCTGACTCAAGCTGGGAGGACGCTCGTCGCTATCGTTATCAACTGCAAGTCTGAGAAGCTTCAGCGAGTAGTTCAGCCTGCCCTTGAGGGCATAAGGTCATGTGTTGCGCTTCTCAGGCGCTTCAGTGGGAGGTACGTTTGCGGTCAGAGGTCAGGGGACGTCATGGAAGAGTTCTGTCGCTGTGAGCATCCACATTTCCTGATTTCCGTTATCTCGAAGACTTATCTACGTGATCAGTGACGCAAATCCCTCTGGAGCCATCGCGCCTAGACAGTCAGGAACAGTCTAAAAACCGCCCTCCATGGATACGACCGGTCCGCAAGAAGACGCCGAGTATGACGAAGCCCGGTAGCGATGGTGGTTCTCATCACAGCAGTCCGGAGTCTTTTCCCCCTTCGGAGTTCTTCACGGACCATCCTGGCCTCGCAAGCCCACCGACTATGAGCCAGACATTCTCTCCTTCAACGCCGAACTCAGTTCAATCTGCTTCAACGTACGTGTTGAGTAATCGGCGGGTATCGGTCTCCGCACCTTCATACATGGACTCGGAAAACAATCTGGACGTTGATCCAACTGTGTACATGCCGTCGCCCGGGGATGTGATGGGTATGTTCAACGACACCGGTGTCGAAGTGTCTCCAGCGTTTTCAGCCGACTTTAACATGGGCTCATTATCACCGGACCACTGTGAATCTCTCTATCGACGTACGAACTATGGCAACAATTTGGTAAAAAGTCCCTGAAGGGTTTAGTTTGGACACACATCGTATACCATTCAAGGGTTAACAGACTCTAGAGGACTGTAGTCTAGCCATCTGTATCAATCTGAGCATGCTTTCCATCGGCCCCTATGAGGTTCTTCCTGATAGTTGTAGAGATACAAAACGGAGGCTGCGAACAGATACTGTTTGCATGGTCTGTTCCCAGTTCTTTTTGGATGCTGGTGAGCGCGATTTAGTGTGATATTCCTAGCTCCGCCTGACATATTGGCGTAGCAGTTTCATTCGTGACCATCTCTCCTTCCTTTGGTACCGGTACAGGCGAGCGCCACTAGCCACGCGGCACCGTCCGATATCCCCCGCACGACCCCAGATAGGAAAGACAACACGCATCCACCATCGGCCCCGATGACTTACAGGCAATTCGGTTATGATGGGATAACCCAACCGTGGGCCCATGGTGAGGGCTTTGTGCAGGCTGGACACCTGACTTTAACCAGCCGTCAACCAGGTAGACGAACGTCGCGATGATGGGAAACTATTAGCAACAGTCTGCTACGTGGACACCGTCACCCTAGATCTCTCCACCATCAGTCTGACGGAACATCAGAAAATCCTGGCCATACTCACTCATCGCTCCATGATACGAGGCTTCGATAATTGAGTCGCGTGCAACGGCAATGAAGAACATCGTGATTCTTGAACCCGTGGCGAAAGGCCAGTACATGTACGGCAGACGTTAAGCACAGGTATGGCACCGTAATGAGAGCAAGCTACCACGGCACCTTCGATCCTTGCTTATCTGGACAATCGGTGGGCAGCCGCAAGTTCAATTGGCGTGGACGGAGGGACGTCGGGGACGGCGGCATCTGATCGCCCTTCGAGGTTAGAGGTACCTGAGCGCAAACTAGGTTTCTTGTGTAGCAAGGAACACCGGTACAAACACTCGCCCTCCGGACCGAGGCAAAGACTGTTCGTCACACGTTGACTTCCCAAGAATCTCCCGGGCGCTTTTTACGACTTCGATCCCCTGATAAACCCCAAAGAAAGACCTCAAATACCCAACGCAGGATACCACTTGTCCTTCGCGGCGATCGGCCCGTTAACACCCCAACGCGGGAAATTCGCTGCTCGTCCTCTCATCGTTACCTTGCAACGACATGAGTCTGAGGTCGGCGGAAACGAGAGGTGACCTTTGTTGACGACCTTCTTATAAAAGTGAGTGATCTGTTCTCGAAGTAGCTGCCAAGAAAACTCCAACTGACGCTCTAGATGAGGTTGCTAAATCGAATTCTCGGTCCCACTTACGCTGGACTTCTGGCAGATCGACCAAATCGCCTGGGAGATAATGTTGAAGGACGCCACAGTCGTGGAAGTCGAGTCACCTCGTTTTCAGCTATTCATACCTTCCATCACTCTTTGTACTAATCGATACTGTTAGCGCCCCGTCTTCATCTGTCACATCAGGTCCAAGACTCACGCCTTCTAACACGTAGGGCAACTCCGGGATCCGCGGACGCAGTGGAGCATATCTACACGATGCTCCTGAGTGCCTTGTTTCTTGTGTTCTGCTCCGTGCATCCCCACGTCCTGGATTGGAGGAAAGTTTTTCCTGTTGCCGCATGATCAGTGCTCTAGGCTCATTCTGTGGGTGTGGAAGCCTGCACTGCGCCTTCACCACTGGAAAATAAGATGATCCGATTTCGAGAGGTAAGTATGATTGCACCCCATCCGAGGAGCCTTTCGAAACGGCTCCGAGGTCGATGTAGACAACTTTTGGAATACCTATCCCCAACCAAGCTCCTCGAATTCACCTGGACTCTCCGAGTATAATGCTTCACGGCCATTTGTGTAGGGGTATCCAGATTGCGGTATTACCTTCTACACCAACAGGCCCGCCTTCCTTTATTTCCTAGTGACCATGTCTCTTGTTGGGAAAGCTCTTGGCCCAGGACATACAGTATCTCAAAAAGGTAATGCACACCCGCTATATTTCCCGCACTCCGCCAGCAGATCCTGTAACACTAAATTATATACCCATATAACTACTCCAATATGTTCCCCAGAGTCTGTTTAATCAGCTGAAAGTTATTTTTTTGCATTATCTTTTTGCTGTGGTGTTTTGTAGCATGAACATTGAAAAAAGTGCTGTGCAATTCTTTTTTGGCTGACAAGGAGGTGTTACGAAAACTTGCCTCACTTTTTTCGCTATTGAATCTACCACCTGTGCACCACCTCAGAAGCCATCAGCAGTATCTCTCCTTTAACTTCACCATGACAAAGTACACTAGCCCAACAAAGAAAGCCTGGATCTGTCGAGACAAGGCAGCTGGCCTGTCTGACAGTGATGTTGCCAAAAAGTTTGGAATTCATTGTACTACAGTCCAACGCATTGTCAAGCGTTATGCTAAATCCGAAGACTACTATGCTGTCAAGCCAAAACCAGGTCGCCGACGCCTTTTTACCTCTAATGACACTCGTCATGCAGTCCGACTTCTTGGGCAGGGGAAAGCTCATGACACTGCAGACCTGCAGAGGAAGTTCTTCCCAGATATAAATGCCAAGACAATCCGAGTAAGGCTACAAACATGTGGTCTAAAGGGCTATGTACACCGTCCAAAGCCTTTTTTGTCTGAGGCTCACAGGAAAAAGCGGCTTGAGTGGGCAAAGGCTCATGCTCACTGGACAGCAGAGGACTGGCAAGCTGTTGTCTTTTTGGATGAGTCAAAATTCAATCGTTTTGGCTCAGACAGGCGGGAATGGTGCTGGAGGAGGCCTGGGGAAGGTTTCGACACACGGTACACAAAGAAGGTCGTGAAACACAGTGGTGGCAGTGTCATGGTATGGGGCTGTGTCACAGCCACTGGGCTGGGTCGGATATGCCGCATTGAAGGCAGCATGGACGCGAAGCTGTATGTGCAAATCCTGCAGGACGACCTTCTAGGGACCCTTAGCAACCTCGGAATCAAGAAAAAACATATTTATTTTCAACAAGACAATGATCCGAAGCACACTTCGAAGCTCGCCTCTCAGTGGTTCAAGAATCAGAGACTCGATTTACTCGACTGGCCTGCACAAAGCCCCGATATGAATATTATTGAACATGTTTGGGACTATTTGGAATGTCGTGTGCGTACTCGAACGAAGCTACCATCAAACGTCACTCAATTATGGGAGGCTTTGGTTGAGGAGTGGGAAGACATCGAGGACGACTACATTGCGAAGCTATATAACAGTATGCCGGAACATGTTCAGGCTCTCCTTGAAGCTAAAGGTGGCTACACTAAGTATTAAAAAGCTCATTTTCATATCTCGAATACCTCACTCATGGCATCCATTTTTCTTGAGCACATACCAGCATCCAAATATTAATTGCACAGCACTTTTTTTCCTAATTACTTCATGTAGTCAAACCATCATTCAGTTCATCTATCCTTTTCATACCACACTCATGTCCAGTACTTTAGCTAGCTAGTGAGCTATTAATCACGGTCATTGGTCCAGTTGTTGACGAGGAGGACAATGATCTGTCTGATTATTAATCCTGTGCATTACCTTTTTGAGATACTGTATGATTAGCCGAGGCTGTGCATACAAATTCAGCCATCGTACCCCAGGCCGGTGATAGGTAGATGACAAATTTACAATGAAGATACTCAGAAGAACATTCCTACCCCTCGTCCACCGGGTCTCCGAGGATACAACAGAGAGAGGTGGCGCGCCGCACGCTGTGATATCACTCCAGACTTTGGGAGCGTCCAAAATTACCCTCCTCCAGAGCCATGACACCGTCGCTGGGAAATTTTCCCTGTGGTTTGCTAACCCTCGAAACTCTGTCGACGGGCGATGGTCATCGTAAGTTGGCAAGGATAGGAACATTATCCCCCAAAAGTAGTTTTGACGGAGACGATTGGTCGCAGGTCATCCGTTGACAAGCCTATCGAGCTTGCATTTTTGTGTCTTTATGGCCGCATGAGCAGTGCTTGAAGTGTTGTTTCCATTCCTTCTGGCCGCCTCAATCCAGCGTTCACCGAGTTCGTCCGTAATGGGCGCGTGACAGTGCTGCAGACCAGTGTCAGCGGAGCGGGATAGCATGCATTCTGACCCCTACCTAGGATCGGACAGCAACGATAGTTTGTGGTGGGTGTCCGATCGATTTGAACACGTCGGATTTTTCATCCAAGCATAAACCCAAACAAACGCGAACGTCGAGGTCAGCGATACCCTTCGCCGTGTACTTACCGTAGGTCTATTGACCTCTTCATACCCAAGCATCAACGCCGACACGCACTTTCTGGGGCAGACGCTGTAAATTTTTTCTTCAGGATGTTCGCTATGTTTCCTTTACGATCTCGGACAGAGACGAGATTCACCCGACCAGTAAACCTTTGTCGGCAAGTACGGTTGGTTGTAAATTTTCGTGTGCAGACTTTTCTTCCCATGCGGTCTTCACCAGAGTCCCCGTGGGATATTCAACGTGCTACGCATCGTAATTTCTTGATTGCGGTGTGTACGTACAACCTAAAGTCCCAGATGCCATACAATCCCTATGCCATGACTCGGTCCCCGCTTTTGAGACTCCGGCCCATCGCACGATTTGGGATGCGGACGTTCAGGCCAATTTTCCACAAAGGCTAAAGAGGAACCACCAAAGTCTGTCTACGGGAGTGTGTTCCTCCAGGCTGGGCACTCAGGATGTCGGTGGTACGGTACTGAGTACAATGTTTCCCGTCGAACGTATCGCTTGGCTGCATGGCTGATTCTATTTGCCAGCATAGGCGGATTGTTGCCGGGTCCCAATAATGTCATCTTGCACGGCATGATAAACTCCGGGTATGGGTGGGTGTAAATGAGAAGTGAACAACCGGATGCCAGCCCTCTGCGGAGAGCGCAGCAACTGCAAGCGGCCCTTCAACGTTCAACATCGCTAACCCATCCTCCAGTGAAAGTTAGCCCGGGAGCAATCGACAGATAAACGCACAAGGTACTGAACCCACTGGATTTGCATCCGTTGTTAGTCAGCTTACTTACCAACGAACTCGTGTATGGTCGGGTACAGTGATTTACTCCAGCGGTGTCAAGTACATTCCAGTAATGAAGCCGCGGTACAGTACGCGACTGATATAAGACCGTTTCATTCGCCACCAATCCTCCCATCATACACAATGGCCAATCCGTCCACCGTCGCAACTGGTGCCTTGGAGAAGATCATGGTTGCCTTCCGCGTTGCGGATCCCTTCGATATTTTTGCTATCATTGCCGCCACCTCGATAGTACTCATTGCCTTCCGGGCAGTCCGTCACAGGCCCAGAGGGACGCGCCTTAGAGGTCCATCTAATCCAAGCTTCCTCTATGGCGTAGCCAAAGACATAATAAATGCCTCCGATTCTGGAGAAATCTACGAGACATGGGTCAAGGAATACGGCGTTGCATATGAGGTCCCCGTTGCCCTGGGCCAGAGGGCCATTATGCTGTTCGATCCAAAGGCACTTCAACACTGCTATGCGAGGGAAACCTGGACATATATCGCGCTCCCATCGGTAAGGGCGTCCCTTAAGCTAGTGGTAAGCACCTTTCGTGCGCACCTTAGAAGACAGCTACAGTAAGCTGCATGCTGCGTAGACTGGGAAAGGGATACTCTGGGCAATCGGCGAGGATCACCGCAGGCACGGTTTTTCTGTTTCCTTTAACCCTACCAGAGGTTAACGGTGCAATAACCAGGCAGCGCAAGTACCTGGCGCCAGGCTTCAGCCATACTGCTATTCGCAACCTTATGTCCATTTACTACAATTCCGCGTATAAGGTATTTGTGTTACCGAGCCGTCATGTCCCGACACTGAGTCCACTTAATCCAGGCAAAATCGGCTTGGGAGTGCATTCTCGACTCCGTACAGGGCGACAGTACTATAATCGAAGTTCAGAACTGGTGCGACGAATCGTTTGATGCAGTCTCCCCTCTCTGACACTTCTGGGCCAGGATGAACCATATTTCGTGAGTAGGATATATTGCACGCCTCTTGCGACGCCATCTCAATTTATGGGGGTATAATTTCCAGTCTTGATACGATTGGTCTCGCTGGCTTCTCCCATAATTTCGGCTCGCTTGAGGGTAAACTGACTTCAGTGTCAACTATACTCGACACTTTAGGGTCGGCTCCCAACCGTAGCGTGCTCAACGCTAGCTGGTTTGCCATCTCGCAAGTCGTACCTGCACTTGTACACTTACCGACAAGAAGGACGGTGTTGTTAAGGGAGATGGAACAAACATTATCAAAGATATCTAAGGAACTGCTCGAGAGGACGAGGAAGGAAAAAGAAGCAGGTATTGCGGATGGAAAAGATAAATCAATCATCGAGTTACTGAGTACGAGTTCTTTACTTCGTGCCAGGATTTTTGTTTGACTATTCCACCACCTCTCAGTTAAAGCTGAAGATGCAGAGACTGGTCTCCGCATGTCTCACGAAGAGATCGTAGCGCAGGTGAGCAAGCGAACCTCAATTCCTTTGGATCTTCTCTCAAACTGCTATCAAAGATGAAAGTTTTGCTACTTGCTGGATATGAAACCACATCCAGTAGGTTTCCTAACGCGAATATTTCTTATTTTTTTGACGTTGTTTTTGTCTCTAGTCAGTTTGACCTGGGCATTGCTGGAACTTGCAAGAAACCCCGAGATACAGACTAAGTTACGAGAAGAATTGCTGGCTTTTCCTGGAGAAGCCGATTACGACCAGCTCTCCAGTAAACTGCCCTACCTAGACGCCGTAGTGCACGAGATCTTCCGCATCCATTCGCCGGTGATCGAGCTTAATCGCGTAGTGCGTACTCCTCAGTGGCCGTGTATGACTTCCTGACCTAGTCCCATTCAAAGGCAACGGAAGACGATGTCATTCCGCTTTCAGAACCAGTGCAGACAAGATCCGGTGAACTCGTAGACAGCATTTCTGTAACGAAAGGAACACGCATTGGGATATCCATCACTGGTATGAACCGCTCTAGCGCAGTGTGGGGTGCAGACGCGAAGCAGTTCAGACCCGAACGGTGGTTAGAAGGAGCGGGTATCCCAAAGAAAGCACAAGAAATACAAGGATATCGCCATTTATTGACATTTTCAGACGGAACGAGGACTTGTCTAGGGAAGGTGTTCGCCATCGCCGAGTTCAAGGTATCTCCCATAGATTCGAACGTAACGCTGACGGTACTCACCTGATTTACAGGTGGTCCTCTCTGTCCTTGTGAAGAGCTTTGTGTTCGAGATGAGAGACGGTCCAGATGCGAAGGTCGAAGTGGGGAGAGAGTTATTACAAAGGCCTAAACTTGCGGGGGAAGTTGGGACAAAGGTACCACTACGGGTGAAACGGTATGAAGGATAAGGAGGATTAATACCTGCATGCCTTCCATTTCCCTGCTTTTTGCGTTACATGTTGCATAAGTTATGATTTAATAGATCGCACTTAAGCTCATCGCCTGCAACACCATCACAAGTCATCATTCAGTACCGAAAAGAAGGAAAGGGACGAGTGATACAAAGACGGACGGCAAGAGAGTTCTACATGTTGCGATTGCCCAAATTACGAGAGAGGCTACCATAACAAAGACTAGTCGACACTCATGTCGGCCACGGCCCATGAGACCAAAGGCCCACACGAGGGAAGCGCCTACGAAACCACCGACAAGCTGGGCAGTGGCGAAAGGCCATCAGCGCATGAAGAGGAGAGGGAAGAAAAGAAGCGAGATGAACTCAATCACTGAGTCAACTGGCCAGAGTCCCTCGGGCCTCTTCTTGGCAGATATCGGAGGTACCGAGGGTTGCAGCATACGGGTCGCGAGTGGTGAAAGTCGCGTCGGGCAAGGGGACGGGATCAAGGCTATTGTCTACTTGTTTTAACAATATCTCATAACGCGAGACTCCCGAATTTCGACGTGGCAATCCTGGACACCGTAACAGTCGGTCAATGTGCGGCACTTGTGGGCAACGGCACTGCCCTCCTCGAAACTGAGTGACCCAAACTCGACACCGATCCAGACGACGGCTGGGCTGGAGGACTCTCCGTCTTCGACGATACGGAGCACGTCCATACTGGTCCAGTTCACGCCCATCGTGTTCAGGGTATCGCGAAGGCTGTCGCCTAAACCGTGGTTCCAAACGCTAGCGAGCGCATGTTTACCCAGTGGCCTCAGCTCTTTGGGGACAGAGTAAGCCTCAGGGTCAGTTGGAACTTCGAAGGGGCCGGGTTTGGTGGTAGCGATGAGGGATGGTTTGGAGGGCAAGCTCTTGTAGTAGACCTTGGACAGACCCTCGGTCACCACGAACGGAGGTGTAGGCGTGGGGTCTGGCATGGTGAGAGGTTCAGTGAAAAATAAGCAGAAGGTCGAAAGTAGTTGGGACACCAGTAGCTACCCTTTTATGTGTTTCCAGTTATTTCGTATGTTTGCTGTTGGAGTTCCAGGACTCCCGGTTTTTGGTGAACCTTTACCTACTCTCCCGTGACGGACCGACGGGCCGTCGTCGTAGTAAAAATGAAAAAATGAAATGTGGGGTCTTCTTAGTCATAAATTACGGTTCTAACCGTGACTCGTTCTCGACATTTCTGTAGAAAGCGTGACGGCTGTTGACGCAACTTCTTCGGATGACAAAGCTGGTTTCTTCCTACGTTCACCTTTGAGCGCTTGAGCACCACCTAAGTTATCAAATTAGAATTGTATCCACAAGTATTCATGTAGTAATCGTATCTGTACTTCTCTCCAACACACGTAGTATATTCCAGTCGTCGGTAGGGTGGTCGACGCGGCCTGGACTGCCCGGAGGGCTGGTGTATATTGTATTTTTCCCTTTTTCCCGCTGTTTTTCTGTCCCGTCGCTGGGGATATGATGTCAAGATCTCTATGTTGCCCTTATTCGTGTGACTTGAACTTGGCCCAGGCGCTGCAGAGGGGCATTAGTCATCATCGACATAGCACGTGCTACGTACTTAGATTTCGGCACTTTCATTCTACAGCACTCAATTCTTAACTCCCACTCTTCTCCCACTCTTCATACATCATATAATACAGTTTATATACAGTATCCAGATGTTAATGGACAAAATTGATGGACAGGTTGTGTAGATGTGCTTTTTTTGGGGTGATTCGGCATGTCTGTCACTTGAGTCACGGTCGTCACATGTCGGGATCTGCCGAAGCGGAGCCTGAATATACAAGCACTGACCCTGGTGTGATCAGTCGCGTCACACTGCCGAAAACCAAATGGATCACGGTCAGTCCGTGTATGCTTTATGAAGGAGTCAACCGCGGTAATGTACGTAGCAGGTGAAAAGATTAAGTGAGGAAGGTGCATCAGGCCTGAGGACGCTGTTCGCGCGGCGAGTGCCTTCTGTGTTCTTCGCAGTGATGCGTATCATAATCCACCCTAACAAGGGCAGTCATTTTCAGGGGGAAACTTCTCCGCCTGATGTGGGCAGCCAATGTGAAGTGACCAGGGTAAGTGCCTCATTTAACCATAAACCGTTAGGTCCGCCACTTCAGGTGAAAGTTCAGTGAACATGGCAGTGTCTTCGAATGCAACCCAAGAACTAGGAAACTCATTACCTAGATAATAATTACGTGAAAGGTAAGCTTACACGGTTGTCAACATCCCCACAGCTGGTAATGACCGTGCCCACTCTTTGTTTGGTGGAACTATTTACTCTGTGGGGCGAGTGCCACTCGGACAGACCGCTCTATTTCGGCGCTGGAGACCTCTAAACACCAAATCTACGAGAGCAAGAAAATTTCCAAGCACTCGCCATGTTCTCCACCCTCAGAAACCTCTGGAAATCGCAGCGCATCACATGCGGGCAAATCCCTATAGCTATGTCGAACATCGGCGACCAGTGCGCTTGCACCGCCACGTAAGCCAGTCACTATTCTTCGTGTCGCCTTCGTCGATTTGACGCCGCCCAGTTGCCTCTGTCGAGTTGGGGGTTGTGATTGCAACACAACCACTTTGCTATATTATTGAAGTCTTGCGCTATAAGACTCGCGAGGGGAGCCGGAAGTCTTGGCGGGATTACAGAGTTGGCGACGACGTTGTTGGATTGCATATCCCGAGAGCACTTTGTAAAGAGCTTGGGTGGTACTCATCTTATGGATCAAACTCCTCGTTATCGGCGAGCATAAGCCCAATGCGTATTGAGAAATTCGGTAGTATTGGTTCAGCAGCAAGAGAATACCAACGTGATTGGCGGTAATGATAATGCAAAGTGCCGCTGCCTTGTGGTAGACTGGGTGCTTGCTGAACGGAAGACAGTAATAAGAACACATAGATGTAGACTGTACGTGGCCGTCAATACTGCGATTTGTGTGCACTGCTGCAGGGACCCTCCCCGGACGCGTTGGATTCTCGTTCAAGAGGAGTACACAGCGTGGGGAGGTGTCACGGTGATGTCATCTCTCATGAATAGCGGGGGCCCACGGATCCGGATAAGAAATGATGTCGTTATGAGAACTTTGTGCGACTAGCACCGGATCTTGCCCTCTTCCACCAACCAGGAAGAGAAACACGATCCAGGTCCCTAGAGCGGGAGTAGTTGACCATAGCGAACCACTGGAGACTCGAGGGCGTCAAAACCTGCTGTGTTTCTATCTTACTTGCTGCTCGAACATCAGCTTCGCCGGCAGGTATTAGTGAAGTGGGGACGCTCACGAGAACAGCGCATGCATCAGTGCCTCGTTAGCTCGACAGCCTTGCTGCAGCGTCGATCCTCATCGATGAACGAAATATCCCGATACAGTCCCAGACTTCGAGGGATGCACGTTGCTGTAATGGCCCACGGGTTGCAAATTCAGCGACATCGAAGCTGGATAACTCAGCAAGGTTGAAATAAATTCGGAACCATTCACCATCTCATCAGACAGGCTCGATGATACCTTTTGTCATATCAGGTGAGCTTCCCATACACCTTTTCTCTCGCACCTCCGAGTTAGCGAAATTTCGGATTAGCACGGGTTTGCACCCACCATTAGGTGAGTCTGGGTCTCCGACGCCCGAGCAGTCGCCCCTGCGATTAACATAGTCGCCTCGTGTCTGCGCATCCTAGACGTCGCATGAGAGGTAAATGTTTCCTCCCAAATTCTCCAGCTGGATGACACCAATTTGGCGAGAAAAGCCCCTACAGCTCCGTTCGGACCTGTCTGTCTTGAAGTTGGCGTCACATCTGGTATGGGTCGAAACCGCTTGCGTTGCCTTTTGAGGGGACAGGCCCATCCACTTTGAGATTTGCCTTCGCAGAAGCTTTCATCTGGTATCAATTCCGGGGGAAAGTCTTGGAGCGCCAGGCGCAGGAGTAGATCTACGTGCTTGCACCAGGCTGTTTCCGTACCATTTCTACGAGCCCAGTGGGCGAGTGCACTGTGCACGGTCTTAGCCTGAGCCTGTGATCGACGTAGAAAGAGATTAGTATGTCTTCGGTGCAGACGAATACCATTACCTGAAACCATTATCTGCGGGTTGTTGAAAAGAGCACCGTATTTGTACTATGACAGCTCACCAGCGAACTGGGGCCGGAGTCAAAAATCCCCACCCTCACAGTCACCACTAACCTACCCTCGCAGTCACCCCACCCTCACAGTCAGAGGGATAGTTAGATAGATATACAAGAGAAAAAGCCTGGGACCAATTATCATCGCCTTCATTCCGAACGCCTTGTTATCGGTTTATGTTAAATTCACGACTTCTTCAAGGGTCAAGCCGGTCCTTTACTTCTGCTGTTCGTACCCATTTGTCGCTCTGAATTGTTACGGTGTGTGCTGGATGCTGCAGGTGGTACGGGTCGTTCATTATGGTTATGTCATTGTCAGCACCAGGCATTGTCCAATGTATTCCATCAGGACTACGAGGCATATTTAACCACACGGTATGCAATTCACATCGGAAGTGTCCCGCTGTCTGACGGTAGATTCTAGAAGCTGCGGTGTGCGGACTCCGGAGATTTTATCAACTCTAGAATCTGGATTAGAAGTTCCGGCGAGAGGCTCCCTTGCGCTGCCTAGGTTGTGTCTACGGTAGTTGATCCAAAGGTTATACTGCCCACATCACCTTGGGGCGATGATCACTATCCAGGCTAAGTCCACTTGCTTGCGGAATTCATGACGTTTGCAGTGGCATCCTGGGCCACAATATATTCGTCTAGCCGGGTGGTAAGTAGTGGATCCAGTAAGAATCATCGATTTTGCTTACGTTAGACACCCGGTTCTACAGCTGCAAGTTTCAGGCAGCACCTCTACAAATCTGGTGTGCGGAATGGCATGCTCAGACGGGCTGCCTTCTCCGCTTTCCCATGTCGTTCATCGATGTATCTTGGCTGCGGAACATCATCCAGAACCTTGGACCGTCCCTGCTGCCCGTAGAAAAATTCATTTGTCCTCATATTGTTTATAGCGGCAACGCCACGATCTGATGGAGCTGCAGGAGCAAATAGCGTGGGTGAGGCAGGGAACCAAATAACAGAGTAACGGGCGGCCTTCTGGCAGCATTCTTTAGGTTTGCGCCACTCACGTGATTATAACCGGCAGCAGCGTCTGGATGCTGTGCTTTTCTGCGAGTCCCACGTGGGGTATCAGCACCCGGTAAGGGAAGCAAGGGCCAATATCACCGAGTATCGAGCTATGGAGCCATGTGGCGCGTGAAACGACACCTGCATTCACCCCGTCCGTCGTTGTGACCCTGTTGACCTTGTTGTGCTGTGAACCTGGGAACCTAGGACTTACCACAAATAGCGGGGTGTAATGGTGTCTTAGGTAAGAGGGTACTACATCATGTGGACCAATGGTCGGCAACCCAGGGTGTAGACGCCTGGTGAACATATAAAAGGAGCTTCACCTTTCAGCTACTCCAGCAACTTACCTCCTACTCGCTACCACATAAACGTCCATCGTACGTGCTGTTCCATCCTTGCTGAAGAGCATGCTCTCACCATACTTCACGTCGAACAGACATCACCAGTCCGTATCAACATGTCTTCCAACCCCACCCAGTGCAGCTGCAACGCCAAGTGGGTGTCCCTCGCTGCTACTTATGGTGGGGTCGCTGATGAACCTGCTTTTCTCCCTTCAGCTGTGGCTGCTCCGCTACCAACTGTGCTTGCCCCGCTGGCACCTGCTCCTGCAAGCACTAAGTTCTCGCCTCATGGAGGCTGTATTGTTACTACGTCTTGTGTCCCGTGACCTGCGTCAAATTATGCGTGTATGAGAAAACCAATATCATCTTGAACGCGTGTGGAAGTACTTGAATTAATTGTTGCGATAAACCTCTTTCCACTGAGGGTAATTTACTTGTTTGGTGATGTCCGTCGTCTGGTACTCGACATTCACTGCAGTTAAATCACCGACATTTGGTTGAGATGCAACGCCATCGGAAGATGAAAGTGTCATATCACTTACAACAGCTTTACGAATGGTGCAACTGCGGTAGAAGATGCACCTAGATATCTGATATAGCAATCATGTTGTAGTTCTATATCGCCTTCTGATGTTCTCCCGCTCTGTGTTCCGCAGTCACATGCATGGATGAGACTATAACAGAACCAATGGAAGTTACCGGTGACTTCGACGCCGAAGTCAGACGTACTCGGAAAACTTATCATTCCCGTTTACGCGTTACAACTTCTTGAAGGCCATGATCTAGAGACGGGACGCAAGGCGATCTGGACGACGACATGCAGTGGGACTTGCTCGTACGCGTAGTCGTACTAACATTAGTATTAAGTGGCTCCTAAATGAATGTGAGGCCGGGAGCATACCAGCAGTCACATTTGGTCAGACGCGACCCACCACGGTGGCAGCCGAACTAGTCGTAGATATCCACAGATGAGATCTAGCGCCGGATCATATGAAACACTAGATTAAATCGACGTTTGATCTTCTGGGAGACAGAACCCTGATAAGCGGTCATCGGGTGAAGGGTGGAAGTGTCAGGAGTGTTCCGGAGGAGCAGGCCAAACAGACCAACCTGGCGAGTTGGCCGCAACACGAGTTTTGGAGCGTGGTATATGTCACGACAGCGAATCACCGCGAGGTAGATCCGAGTTCAAAATCAGTAGCAAACACCGCGTGGGGTGTCTTGGAATAGCATGGTCTGGGACGATTGAGACAGTAACCAGACGCTGGACGAAAGGTGACCTGTTCCCCTCGAGCAGTTCAGCAAAGGGCTCTGATATCCCCACCACTCAGGTATGTCTGATAATTGCTTTATACGAGAAGCTCATACTCACCATCGGTCAGACATAGAACCAATAAAGCTAGATCAACACGTCTCCCAACGGCGAAAAGCGCGACTGCACCTCCTTGTACGCCTTCGTTGCAATGGATATTGGGCAAGACCGCTGACGGGCTCTTTCCTGCAGTTGCAAGTGCGCGACTGGAAGCTGCACCTGCGGACGATAAATATCAGGAGGAATTCTCAGAGTAAACCTAGAATGTAAGCTGCAGTCTGGAGTAGCGCCTGTAAAAGTGCAATGAATCATGAACGGTGCTGGAATGCAGATCATGCGTGAGCATGATATGCCCGAGCGACAGGGACAGGATTCCTTGCCATCTTTCGCCCTAAGCAGCCAGCCCTCCCACATGTAAGTAAAACTCAACTCCACCAACTACCGTCACATGCGTCGCCGCTTGAGTCCTTGTTCAGTCGCAAGGTGACCTTCACCTTTATACCGATAACTGACTTTGCGAGAAGGGGAGGTTGGGAACCTCAAATTCCAGGCGAAAAGCCGGCCAAAGCAACTGCGATTGTAATATCCAATTATCCGGGAAACTGTGTTGTTTCAAGCTTCGTGGCATTTGCAAAATCAAGCCGTACTGGAATTTAATTATCGTTGGCCTGCAAAAAAAATCCAGAAGACTAGTAGTCCGCCTAAGGATGTGCTGGGAGATGGCACGTATCATCAGCATCGCAACTCATGTGCACCCACCTGCAAACGTATGTTTTAGACTCCCGAGTACACGAAAGGAAAGGACGCCGTCGCTGAGGAAGAACATGGCGGCGAGCAACGTCAAAATTCCGAGTTTTGAAGTTACCGTAGCGTCATGCTGGGAACGCAACGCCCTTTTTTGCCGCAACATCTGTGGAGAATTTGAGCAAGTAGTCAAGGTCGCTCAAGTAGCACATACGCGACGTTTGTATTTTTTTTTTTTTTTGCAAAAAAAAGATTAGGTCATCTGGAAGGATCGGCTAAGATAACGCCATCCGCGTCGCAATTGTTGAGGAAGTGCTGGTACCATATGGCATGGCTCTTGCGACAACTTCTCAATTCCATGCTGTGACGAGGACTATTTGGACCTCGTAGTCGAGGGGGAACTATTGTTTTCTCTCGAGTCTTTGGTCGGTCTAACGGGAGACTACTTGAATTTTTCTTGTGGACTCTCGCAGTCGCCCTCACGTATAGCGCGGTCCCTCCAATGATTTACGATAATCTGAAACCAAGGCGAAGGCCGGAAACCGACCTCGGGGCAAGCATGAAACACAGAGATGGATGTCGGAAGTCGAAGGTAGGCACTGCGACCAAGGGCTGATTTCGAAAATCTCATATGGTACCCTCCCAGTCACTACCCTCGCAGTCATGAAAAACCTGGTAAACCTACCTTCGCGGTCAGTGTCTAAATCTGTCTCTTTAAAACCCATCGCCTGTGGTTTCTTACGTCCTTTCGTCTTCCTCTACTTTCCATCATCTTTCCCATGCCTCCCCCAAGTCGGTTGACGACCTCGACTCCCCATCACTTCCCATTCAAAGATACAGTCACTCTCGAAAGCGGCCGTCCTGAACCACATCGCAGTGCCCTCGCCACGGATGAGGTCGTTACTATCTCGACAGACTACATGGATCGCCAAGTCGTCAACCTCAATTCAATCATGCTCGCGACGACTAGTGCTCGACATCGGACTAGCCACCCGACATCGGTTCACCTCGGCCGAATTCTCAAGCTCAGGCAGCGGGTGACCTGCCTGCACTCCACCTTTGGCCACGATAACCTCGCACGCATGGACCCATAGTCACCTGACATGGGCGGTGTCCTTACTATGTCCCTTCACTAACTACTATGAGAGTGCACGCGGAGCCAACGCCTCGAACTTTAATCGATGCACGACCTGTTGATGGTTCCCACCTCGGCTGCCAACGAACTTTTGGGGCTTTACCAAGCGATGGAGCGGCACCTTCCCATATTCTCGTCGCCACCCCTTTTCTTGGAACATGTTGATCGGATGGAATGGCGTCAAGCCATCCCAGACGTCTGGAATGCGGCTTCCGCTCTCGATCGCGGCCGAATGTGTAGCGAAGTGGATAAATATTTACCCTGTGGCGACTGTCTCAAGTGCCAAAGGTGTGCAGCGGAGATCTATCTTTTACGATGCCAAAACCGCACCGAACCAAAAACGGGTAGCTCTCATGACAATGGATGTCGACTGTCACACTCTCCCGATGGAACGACCATTGCCATTTGGCTCGCCAGGTCGTGCTATCCGTTCAACGGCTCAGTCACGTTGGACGCGAACTCTGACCCCGCATCACAACCGGTCGACTAAAAGAGAATAGCTTCCTATCCCGCTGAAGAAGCAAGAGAGGAATCACCCCTCGTGGTTCCCTGTTCTTTTGTCACCGTATCAGAATAATATTAATTATCATCCCGATCACGTTATTCTCTTTCTCTGGTCAGACTTACTTACTCCGACAGCTGCCGCATTGCAGCACCCCTTATGAGCGTTTTGATAGCACGCACATTCACTAGTCCTATCATGGCTTATTGAATTGACGTGGGTGCCCGCGCAGCAATTTAGGGACAGCAACCAGAGGAAATCTCGAAGCCGATGCAATTGTCCGATTATTCAAGCTTTGAACTTCGACGCCAGCCCTCGCTCGACGTATAAGAAGGGACTCAAATTCGCACCTGACACCCTCAGCAACCTGCTCTGATACTCGCTACTACTCGAATATCTCTCGTACGTGCTGTCTTGCACTCGCTGAGTGCGATATCTGTCGCTCACCGAGTTTCACGTTGAACAGACCCAACCACTCTATATCAACATGTCTCCCAACACTGACAAGTGCAACTGCAACGCTAAGTAGGTGTTGTCCGCTATTGTCGAGGGTGTTGAAGGGTCGCTGATCGGTGTCTCTTCTCCTCTTCTTTGTAGCTGCAACTGCGCCGCTGGCAGCTGCACCTGCGCTCAGTAGACGCATCTTGCCCTTCCGGGTCGATACGATGAGGTGATTGCAGAAACTTCTGAAGTTTCGGAGAGGAAATATCAGAAAAGCCGAAGAATACGATGTTGTACTTGAAGTCTTTGAATGTGATTTGATGCGTGCAGCGTAAACCTCAAGAGGGATCACTACCAAAACAGCATCCGACAATTGGGCGGGGAGTAATGTCCTCGATTCATGTCCCACTGTCGTTGTTGTGCATCGTGGCTCTACGTTACATAAGATTACTTCACACTGGAAAGAAAGCTCCCGCTCAGTGAAAGCTTCTGGCATCCTTCATTCCGTTTGACAAGGATCCTGCAACGAGAGTAGACCGCACATACTCATGAGATCAGACATTCGGCTCCTTGTTGTCACAGAGAACTAAAGGCAAATCGAATAAGGAACATGCGTCATATCGTAGGAGACAGTACGCTATTCATGCAGCGAGTGTCTTCTGAACGCACTGCAATGATGTAGTGGGAAGGTTACGAGTAGAACGCGGCCATCAACTTCCCTGCGCCTGGTGATGCCCGTTCACATTGCTGCGCAGCACTACTCACTACGCGCCACGTGCACTCCATTTCAGCGCTGCAGGCCTCCAGACACCACATCTACAAAGGCGAGAAGTTCTCCCAGCAATGCAGCGTCCTCCATCCTGGGAAACCTTTGGAAATCGCGGCGCACCATATGCGGGCCACTTCATATCGGAAGGACGTCGTTGGATCATACCGGACGGAGTTTGTCAAGAGCACGAGTGGTGCCGGTTATACAGAAAAAGCTTCGCGACGTCGGCGCGTCTAAGCCCAATACGTATCGCAGAGAGCAGTGATGGGTTAAGCAACAGGATGGGAATGACTGCGCAACACGTCGCTGTCCTGTCGTAGTCTTAGACGCTCTCTGAAAGGAAGATAGTGGTAGGAACACATACATTCCGGAACATTCGTAGTCGTTATACATTGTGATTTGTGTCTACCACTGCAGAGAACATCCCTAAGGCACGAGAACCTTGTACAAGAGGGGTACACGGCGTGTGTAGATGACCCCATGACGTCTTCTTCACTGGCCAGTGAAGACCCTGGATCTGGATTAAAAAACGACTGCGTCACTGTGTGAGACTGACCCGTCGAGGTACTGGAAGTTGCCTTCGCCCGGCACCTGGGAAAGGAAGCAGGACCCAAGTTCCAATAGTGGAAGGAGTCAGCAGTTATGTAATCGTAGCGAACTGGAGGGCCTTTAGGATTCTTTCGGGACCGTTTGCGCTTCCTTTTACTTGTCGCTCGAACATCAGATTCACTGAGAGATATTATTGTAACGTTGGGGGCGTTCACAAGGGCAGGGTATGTGTCAGTGCCCTTGTTAGCTCCACAACCTTGCTGCGGCATCGATCTTCCGACTGGCTTCATCGATGGACTCGATATCCCGATACAGCGCTAGGTTTCGAGGGTGCACGTTTCTGTAAACAGAGTGATCCTCAGCGACATCAAAGTGTCCCAGGACAGCATGGACAATTCAACAGGTTTGAAATAAGTTCGGGATCGTCTACTACCTCATCTAACAGACTCGGTGATTCCTTTGTTATTTTAGGTGAGCTCCCCACACCACTCTTCTCTCACAACACCAAGTTAGCGAAGTTTCGAATTGGCACAGGTTCGCACCCACTGTTACGCTAGTCCGGGGCTCCGGCGGACGAGAGTCGCCCCGTGATCAACTAGTCCCGTCGTGTCTTGGCATCCAAGATGTCGTCGATAAGAAAAGGTTTCTTCCCAACACCTCTCACTGGATAATTTTAACTTCGCGAGAGAAGCCTGTAAGTACGGGTCAAGGTTGAAATTCGCCTTCGCGGGAGCTTTCGCCTCATTCCGTCTTCGGGGAAAACCTTTGGGTCTCCAGGTACGAGGAGGTCTGCGCGCTTACACTAGGGTTTTTCTGCGCCATTGCCGCGAGCATAGGCAAGTACACAGTTGTAGCCCGAGCCTGTGGTCGAGGCCGTGGAAAGGGATTGGTATGTCTTCGGTGCAGATGAATACTGCCACTCGAAACTATAACCTGGGGGTCACCGAAACGACTACTGTCTCAGTATGGTCAAGCCGATCCTTCGCTTCTCTGGTTCTTACCCACCTGGTCCGTCCAGCTTGGTTATATCATTGTCAATACGAGTCGTGGTCTAATATATTTCATCAGGAATGCGAGGCTTACTTGACCACGCGGCATGTAAGTCGCCGGAAGTTGCTCCGCTGTCTAACGGTAGATCTGCACACGGTGTCAAGCTCTAGAATTTGTGTAAGGGGCCCTGTTAGGAGATTCCTTGTGCTACGTTGCGACCATAAGGAGTTCATTGGAGGTTATACTGTTCGCATCGCCTTGGGTCAATGGCGACTGTAAATGCTAGGTGCGCTTCTTGCAGCATTCACGACGCTTGCATCCCGATAACTTTTGTCTAACTGGTAGGTAAGCAGATACCCGATGGAAGTCCGGAGCGTCCCAGAGGAACGATCCGACAGACCAACCGGTTAAGTTCACACACTATGGGTCAGTGGCAACAAACAACCAAAGCTTTATATCAAGGTGGAGCTGCACCTCCTCTTGCTCCTTCGCTGCCTTGGATATTGAACGAGACCGCTGACGGGCTCCATGCGTGCAGGCGCACCTGCAAACAGTGAATGTCTTCCCAGTAGGGGGCGGTCTTAGTCAAACCTGAAATGAAAGTTGCAATCTGTGGCTGTACCTGTAAAAGCACACTGGACCGGGTATGGTACTGAAGTGCAGAACACGAGTGAGCACAACGTACTTCAAAAAAGCCCCCGGGTGATACGGACAAAGTTCCTTGCCGTCCCTCATCACTACAAATAGCCAGCCCTCCCTCATGTAAGCGAACGTTGACCCCGCCAACCGCCATTCGTGGCCGGTTGGCCCTTCACCTCTGCACAAAAGTAGCTAACTTTGCGAGAAACGGAAATTGTGAACCTCAGACTCTGGTCGAAAAGTCGATTAAAACGACTGCGCCTGAACATCCAAACCCATTCGGAGAGTTCAGGTTCCTTCGAGCCTATGTGAGGTCTGCGAAATTAGGCTGTACGAGGATTTTGTCATGATCTACCCGCAACAAGACTCAGATGGCTGATGATTGAACCATGACAAGCGCTCGACAAGAAATAATCTTACCTGTAAATACTCGGCAGGTTAGCATGGGTTGCTAAAAATAGTTCGTGCGGGAATGTGTTTAGACAGCATCATCAGCCTTGCGGCTCTTGCGCACCCACCTGCAAATCGACATATGCCTCAGAATGTACAGAGTACGCGAAAGGACACTGACGTCCACGTCGCTGAGGAAGAACATGGGGCGAGTGACATCTGAAACGTCCGCGTTTTGAAGGTACCGTCGCGTCGTGCTGGGGGACTCGGACACAACGCCCGTTGTTTTCTTTGCTACACTATCTGTGGAGGAATTAGACAAGCGTTCAAGGTTGCTGGTAGCACATACGCGACGTTTACTACATACTTTGTCTTTCTAAAAGAAAGATTAGGTCATCTCAACTGGACAGACACGTCGCAACTGTCGAGTTGCTGGCATCATATTTCTCAACTACAGGCTGCGACATGTGGCTACGTGGACTTCGTAGTCGAGAGGGAGCGATTGTCCATTCCCGAGCCTTTGGTCCGTCTAGGAGGGGGAGACTACTGGAACCCCCCTCCGATTGGGCACTGTCGTAGTCACCCTCGGGCCTCAAGTACGACGCGGTCCCTCCGGAAACTCACAATAAGTTTGCGAACAAGGTGAAGGCGAGAAACTGCCGACCCTAGGGTGCGTAGGAAGCACGGAGTTGTGTGCGTTTGAGAAATTGAAGGTAGGCACTACGAACCAAAAGTCGACTTTGAAAATCTCATGCGGTACCTCCCAGCCACTACCCTCGCAGTCATGGAAAACTTTGTGAACCTACCTTCGCAGTCAGTGTCTAAATTCAACTCTTTGAAACTAGCTAGTCCTTTCTTACGCCCTTTTTGTCTTCTGCTACTTTCCATCACCTTTGTTATGCGTCCCATTCTGTTGACTGACGATATCGACTCCACATACTTTCCCGTTGCAGGGCTTAGTCACTGTCCAAAACGGCCGTCTTGGACCACTTTGCAGTGACCTTACCATGGATGAGGTCGCCACCATTTCTTCAGATCATGTGGATCACCAAATCATCAAGCTCAGTCCAGCCGTGCTTGCAACTGCTCGAGCACCGGACCCTCGGCCTGAAGTAAACTACATATAGGTTTACTCCGGCCGAATTCTCCACTGCGCCGCCCGCCAATACTTTCATCGTCGGTCACGACTACTTCGCACGCATGGACCCATTGTCACCTGACACACATGGGCAGTGCCCTCACTATGTCCCTGCACTAATTACTATGAGAGCGCGCGCGGAGCCAACGTCTCGAATTTCAATCGATGCACAAGCTGCTGGCCATTCCCACCGTGGACAAGCAAACCGAACATTGTCAACTCAGTTGCCAACGAGCTTTTGGGGTTCATCAAACGATGGAGAAATGCCTTTCCTTGCATTGGTTGCCCCTTTCCTTGAAACATGTTGATTGGGTGGAACCCCATCAACGCCCTGTGCCAGATGTCTGGAGCGCAACTACCGCTCCCAGCGACGGCCGAATATTTGGCGAAGTAGATAATTATTTATCCCATGGAAAATATCTCAAGTGCTATCTATGCTTGCTCGGCGGGGATCTATCATTCGCGATGCCAAAACTGCACGGAACTAAAAACGGGTAGCTCTCATGACATGAGATGTCTAAATGCCATTCTTTCCAACGGTACGGGCGTTGCCATTTTGGCTCGCCAAGTCATGTTATCGGTCTAGCGGGGCAGTCACACTTTCGACATGTTCCCTGACCCCTCATTACGCCGGCTGACCAAAGAAGAATGCCTTATCCCACTGGATGAGTGAGAGAAAAATAACCCTTGGTATGTTTCCTTTTCTTGTCACCGTCTTTGGATAATATTAATCATCATTTCGATCACGTTCTTCTCTGGACATACTTCCTCCAACAGTTGCCGCATTACAGCACCACTTAGACATTCTGATAGCACGCCACCTTCAATATTCCTCATCCTGACTTATTGACGTGAGTGCCCGCGCAACAATCTAGGGACAGCAACCAAGGGAAATTCCGAAGCCCTCGCCATTGCCCGATTGCTCAAGTATATGGGTTTAGGCACCAGCCCTCGCTCAACGTATAAAAAGGGAGCCAATTGCACTTGACATCCTCAGCAACCTGCTCTGATATTCGCGACTACTCGAATATCTTTCGTACGTGTTGTTTTGCATTTGAGTGCAACGCTTGTCGCTCACCGAGCTTCATGTTAACCAGACACAACCACTCTATATCAACATGTCTCCCAACTCTGACAAGTGCAACTGCACCGCTAAGTATGTGTTGTTGGTCATTGTCGAGGGCGTCGAAGGTCACTGATCGATATCTTTCTTTTGCTTCTCTTCGTAGCTGCAACTGCGCCACTGGCAGCTGCACCTGCGCGCAGTAGACGCATCCAACCCCTCTTGGTCAATAATGATGGGGCGATAGTATGAGTTTCTGAGAAAGTTTTGGAGAGAAAATATCAGAAAACCAAAAAAAAAAAAGGATGCCGTAGTTGAAGTCTGTATGGACGTGATTCGATGTGTGTTCGGTGTAAACTCCCGAGGGATAGCACTACCGAAGCATCGTCCAACGCTTGGGCGGGGGTGTGATGTCATTGAGATGTGTCCCCGTGGTCCTCAGATTTCTAGTTCTGGTCTTCTCAAGACAACGTCGATGAGACCACTACAGAACGTACGTTACGGGCTGTCCTCGCCCTCCACCAGAAATTCTTTTCCCCCGTATGCCTCACCATGCGTGATATTTTCTCGGACTTGTATAATTTGGGTATCATGATATATAGGGCACGCAATATTCATCCACTCCCAAAAACTTCCCTCCCCTGTTGATGACATCAATCCCTTCTTTCCATCTACTCGCATTTTATTGGCTTCCTTCGTTTTACCCCATCGAGTTCCCCAGCTATGCAAAAAGGTTATAGGGAATGTAACGCTTGTCCTTGGGCATGAATAGTTTAGCAGCTGGCAAGCAGAGGATATAGCTGTCTCGAAGACGTCGACACCAAAATCATAACGACCAGAAACCAAGCTCAAAGACAGTTCAGGGTTAAAGTACGACACTCTTCTACACGAACGCCACAAAATATGCTGTTGAAAGAAGTACTTACGGGTTACACCTTCGTATTCTTTTCCTTACGCCACTTCACCGTAACGCCCCTACTTAGTAGAGAACTCCCGCTCAGTGAAAGCTTCTGTTACCCTTCAATCACAAGACCAGACATCCAGCCCCTTGTTTCCACTGAGAATTAAAGGCTAATAAGTGAGGAACATGCATCGGGTCATAGGCGATGGAAGGAAGGAGATTGCGGAGCAGAACATGGTCCCTGCTGCTGATAATGTCCGCACTATTGCTTTGCGGAACTACTCACTTTGCTAGGTACGTGCCACACGGACTGATTGCTCTGTTCCAGTGCTGGAGGCTTCCAAACACTGCATCAACAGAGAAAAGAAATTCTCCAAGTATTGCAGTGTTCTTCATCTCAGAAACCCCTTGGAAATCGCAAGGCATGACGTGCGGGCAAAATCAAATCTCCACGTCGAACACTGGCGGCCAACACGCATGCACCACCACATCAGCCGATCACCGTTCTTCATGTTGCCTTCGTCGATTCGAGTTGCCTCTGTCGAGTTGAGGGTGGTGACCGCAACACCGCCACTTGTTATACTATGACGTCTGGCACTGCAAAGCTTGTGAGGGGGTCGTACATATGGCGAAGATCGCAAAGTCAGGAAGGATGTTGTTGGACCATACTGAACAGACTCTGTCAAGGGCGCAAGTGGCGCTGACTATATGGACCAAACTCTGCCGCGTCGACGCGCCTAAGCCCAATACATACCAGGGAGAGCAGTGGTGGTTTCAGCAACAAGAAGGGGATACAAAGGTAATCAGCAGGAATAAGAGCACAAAGCGCTGTTACATAACATACATTCCGGGGTGTTCGTAACTGTCAACATTGCGATTTATGTCTACCACCGCAGGGACCTTCCTCTTGCGTGAGAAGGTGACATCATGATGTCTTTTTCAAAGGTCGGAAAAAGACCCTGGATCTGGAATGAAGAAATGGCTTCGTCTGGCTAGTTGAAGTAACAGATACTGCCACTCCCCGTACCTGGGAAAGGAGGCACGACCCTGGTTCCGATAACATCGGATTCACCGGCAGGTGTTACTGAAACGAGGGCTTTCACAAAGGCAGGATATGAGATCCATGAAGGGCTCCTTCCTGGCAACCGTGAGCAGTAAATGTCTTGCAGAGTAGGGGGGGGGGATATTGGAACACATTTAGAATGAAAGCTGCAACACGGAGCTCAGTCTGTCAATATAGACCGAATCGGGAATGGTGACGGAGCGCAGAACATGGGTAAGCACGGCGTATTTCAGAAATGCACCGAGCAATACAGACAGTTTCTTGCCGTTTTTTTCTTATCACTACAAATAGCGAGCCCCCAGCATATAAGCGAAAGTCGACTCCGCTAACCACGATTCGTGGTCGCTTGGACCTTTACCTATGCACAACAATAATTGGCTCTGCGAGAGAGAGAGGTTGCAAACATCGAACCCTGATCGAAAATCCGATTGAGACGACCACGATTTGAATATCAAAACCTACTGGGAGACCACTCCTGTTGAAGCCTGGGTCAGGTTGCAGGACCAAATTGTACGAGTACTTTATTGTGGTCTGCCTGCGAAAAGATCAGAAGACTGGTGAATCTGTACGGTTAAACCGTGGCGAGCCCTGACCCACAACAAAAATTAATCTTACCTGTATTGAGCACTCGGCGGGTTAGCGTAGGCAGCCAGATGTCATCATCAGCCTGCAACTCTCGCGTATCCAACTGCAAACCTATGATGTCAGAATCTACTTTGTACACGAAAGGACCTGACTTCGACGTCGTTGAGGAAGAAAATGGGGGTAAGCAACACCAAAAGTCTGAGTTTCGAAGGTAACATTGCGTCATGCTGGAGAATACAACGCTCTTTTTCTGCCGTAACATTTGCTGAGGAATCGGGCAAGTATTCAAAGTTGCTGATACCCTCCGTTTATTTTTTTTGCACAAGATGATTAGGTCATCTGAACGAATAGACCGAGACGTATCGCTATTGTCGAGAGTGCTGGCATCACATATCTTAATGCCATGCTGTGACGTGGACCATTTGCACCTCATAGTCGAGAGGGAACGACTGTCTTCTCTCGAGTCTTTGGTCTGTCTAGGGAAGACTACTTGAACATTGCTAAAGTCTCGGGTACTCTCGCGGTCACCTTCAAGTACAACGGGATTCCTTCGAAAATTTACAATAATCTGCGACCAAGGCGAAGGTAAGAAGCTAATCCCCGGACACGTACGAAGCACGGAGATGCGTGCATTTAAGAAATTGAAGGTAGGCACTACGACCAGAAGTTGATTCTGAAATTCTCATACGGTACCCTCCCAGTCACTACCCTCACAGTCGTGAAACACCCAGTAAGCCTACCTTCGCAGTCAGTGTCTAACTTCACCTCTTTAAAGCTCGTCATTCGTCGTTTGTTACGCTTTTGAGTCCTCTACTTTCCGCCATCGTTTTTATGTGTCCCAATCGGTTGGTCGACAATCTCATGTCGACTCCGCGTTGCTTCCCATTCGAAGGCCCAGTCTCCTTCTACAACGGCCGTCCTGGACCACTTGATCGTGCCCTTACCATGGGCTCGTGACTATCTATCCAGACTATACGGATCACTAAATCATCAACCTCAACCCAACTATGCTTGCGACTACTCAAGGATTAGTCCCTCTCAGGTGAACCACATATCGGTTTACTTCGGCCGAATTCTGGACCCCGCGGTCTCACTGTCGGTCACGATAACTTCGCATGCATGGACCCTGCCCCTGCTTACCCGTTGTAGTCACCTGACGTGGGCGGTGTCCTTACTGTGTCCCTGCACTAACTACTATGAGAGCGCACGCGGAGCCAACATTGCGAATTCTAATCGATAGACGAGCCGTTGATCGTCCCCACCATGAACTGGCAGCCGAACATCGTCGACTCAATTGCCAACGAACTTCTGGGGTTTCCCAAATGATGGAGCCATACCTTCCTTGATGTTCGTTGCCACTGCTCTCGTTGATTGGGCGGAACACCATCAGCACCCTGTCCCAGACCGCTGGAACGCAACTTCTGCTCTCGACGGTTGGCGGCGTAGATAAACATTTATTCCGTGGTAACCGTGTCAAGTGCTACAGCTGTTCAGCGGAGATCTATCTTGCGAACCAAAAACGGGTAGCTCTCATGACAAGGGATGTCTAAATGCCACACTCTCCCAGTGGAACGGATGTTATCGTTTTGGCTCGCCAAGTCGTGTTATCGCTTTAGCGGGGCAGTCATACTTTGGACATGACCCCTGACTCCGCATCACGCCGGTTGACCAAAAAGAATGGCTTATCCCACTGGATGAGTGAGAGGGAAATAACCCTTGGTATGCTTCCTTTTCCTTTGTCACCGTCTTGGGGTAATATTAATCATCATTTCGATCACGTTATTGTTTTTCTCTGGACAGACTGACTCCAATAGCTACCGCACTGTAGCACTCCTTAGACGTTTTGATAGCATGCCACCTTCACTATTCCTCATCACGACTTATTGACGTGGGTGCCCACGCAGCAATCTAGGGACAGCAACTAAGGAAAATTCCGAAGTCCAGGCCATTGCCCGATTGCTCAAGCTATGGATTTAAGCGCCCGCCGTTGCTCGATGTATAAAAAGGGACTCAGTTGCACTTGACATCCTCAGCAACTGCTCTGATACTCGCATCTACTCGAATATCTCTCGTACGTGCTGTCTTGCACTCACCGAGTCCAACACTTGTCGCTCACCGGGCTTCACGTTGAACGGACACAACCACTCTATATCAACATGTCTCCCAACTCTGACAAGTGCAACTGCACCGCTAAGTATGTGTTGTTGGTTATCGTCGAGGGCGTCGAAGGGTCGCTGATCGATATCTCTCTTTTGTTCCTCTCTGTAGCTGCAACTGCGCCACTGGCAGCTGCACCTGCGCGCAGTAGACGCATCTCACCCATCTGGGTCAATAACGATGGGGAAATAGTATGAGTTTCTGAGAAAGTCTTGGAGAGAAAATATCAGAAAACCCAAAAAAAAGGATGTTGTATCTGAAGTGTGTATGAATGTGATTTGATGTGTGTTTGGCGTAAACCTCTGAGGGATAGCACTACCAAGGTATCGTCCAACGCTTGGGCGGGGAGTAGTGTCATTGAGATGTGTCCCTGTCGTTGCGCATTGGGCGAGTTGCGTGCGCATTCTGGACAACGCCAGCAGATGCTAAGTCTTTGTCCCTCCGTAGCAGGGCCAACCCCTTTTCAGCGACGTTGCAAAGAACTCGAACTTGTCTTCCCCCGCACCCTCATCACGATGTTCTGTCGGACATGTATAATTTGAATATCCTGATATACATTCATTGACTCTCGAAAACTTCCCCCTCAACGGTATCAATCCCTTTCTCTCTACTCCTCGTATCGATTGCTTCCCCTTTGCTCGACCCCTTCGAGCTCCGCAGCTACGCAAAAAGGTTCTAGGGAATGCAACGCTTGTCCTAATAGGGTATGAACAGTTTAGCAACCAAGCGGACTATGATAGTCTCTCCAAGACGGGACCAGAGTCACAACGACAACCGGTAACAAGCCACAAGACAGAACAGGGTCATATGCAACACTTCCTCGACGTGAGAGGCTTGCAGAATACACGGGTGTAAGAAATAGTCGAGACGGAACGAGTAGATATAAGCAAAAGGTGGGGGGAAGGAGGAGAGAAAGCGCAGGACACTTAGAGTGTTCCCCGTTGCCAGTCTACGATCCGCCTCAACTGTTCCAATGTAAGGAAAATGAGGATTGTCGTCGGCTGGAGACGTGTCCACGAAGGGACCCATCCCTTGAACATGAACATGGGCCCTTCATTAGCAAGCGACCCGCGGATCACGTTGAGCGTAGACTAAAGCAGTACAAACCAACGTCATATCAGTGCTGTTCAACGTCAGAATTTCAAGACGCACGCTTGATCCTGGCCCGCTAGCATTCATGATCCTACTCTTCAGAACGTCAGCAGGGGAGCAAACAGTGGTTGCTACAGTGCCCTGCTCAATGAGATTCGTCGGAAATATCGAGGGAATTCTTCGCGAAGGTACATACCGCGGCAAAACTAGCCGTAAAGTGACATAGGGCATTGTCCTGGAAGTAATTCGTCTTGAGGAGCTGGGATTTGAAGAAGTCATATCTGTTGGTGGAAATAATGTACCCGATGCATCCAGCACGACAACATGACACGTACGAAGCGAGTTGACTTGAGTTCATTAGGACACTTCTAATCACGTTCGGTCCAACACCGCGCATAAGGGACGAAGCTCCCTCCTCGCGAACGATCTGGTCATCGTGTTTGACAGAGATGAACCCACAACGGGTACGGCGATGCCATGCGAAGTGAATAAGTCAGTTTCACCGTCGACCTAAGGAATAGCGGGAAGAAAAAGGCAGGAAGACAAAAAACAGACTAAGACGAGTGAAGAAAAGACAAGGGGCACCAATAACCACTCCGCGCGGATCAACCGCCGTCGGACCATCAGCGGTTGACATCCTCCCTGGGACCCTGCAACTTCATGTGGCATTTGACGTAAATTCCCCGCTACCTCCGCAAGCGCCGAAGCTGGGAAACGTCGATTCGGCAAAATTTTCCTCAGTTCGTGTTCCTGCTACCCGTATCACTATTTCGACCTTCCCTCTGCTCGACAATCCAGCGAGAAATGGGAATGCTCGTGACTGCGCTGTGTTTTCGAAATACGGAAGAGGCAACGAAAAAAACCCAGCAGTAGGAGCCCAACAAACTGCGGGCTATAGCGTCGCGCATAATGGAGGAGCTACACGGACGGGGGAGATAGTGAGGCAGGAAGAATTGTGAGAGCCTGGACAGTGGTGCGCATAAATTTGTCCGCACTGCCTTCCCTTTCATCGCTCCCTTCCACTAACTCGCTTTCTTTTCAACTGATTGTTACAGAAGAAACTGGTGTCATTTTCACGCCAGGTTTGTGAAATTGGGCGTCCGATAGTGTCATGGATTCTTTACGACGCATGCTCGAAACTGCCGGCAGACTTCGGTCGTGGCATCTCCCCCATAATAAGGCTGGCTGTGCGCGGGGCGACTAGCAAGGCCTCCCTGGTAGACCAGTGTCATGTGATGAAGAACATATCGCAAGCTACAACGCGGCCTTGATGATTCGAGCGAGGTGACTGTATGCGGGGGAGCCGGGTTGTGGTAACTCAGAAAGTAGACATCCCTTCCAACCGACGAGGGTATTCAGCCCAGACAAAAGCGGCCGGGAGTGCGGCGGCGCCGGCATATGTGGCAACAAAAGAGTAGGAAAGAAAGTGGACATAACTCACCCTGAACAGTGCATCGAAACAATGCTTGTAATTGAAACGCTTTTCTGGTGGTTTCGCAAAGTCGCCTTGGAGGCGGACCTGTGGGGGTGGTGCGGGGAGGATTACGTTATAGGCACGAGGGAAGTGCGGGGATGACCTGCCATGACGACCTCTCCAGGGTTTCCGACTACGCCCGCGATACTGCCAGCTGTTGCACGGGAGCATTAACGATGGTAACTAGGATGTGAGCGAAACATACCCATGACTCCTGCGCTTGCCAGCATCCAGGCAGGGCTGTCTGGGCCAGCCCCAAGAATCTTCTTGCTCTCATCGTAGGCCCAGAAGCGACAGAGAGAGTAGCTCATCTGTCGGAGCCACGTACCAGAGATACCATCGAAGAGACCGCGCACACCGGCAGTCCGTATAGTCTTACGCATAGATTCTAACATGCGCTTTTCGCCTGATGCTTGTAGGCGAACTTTAGTGAGATCAAGTGGGTGGGTGATTGACGCTGCGATCGTTGCCGCGAGACCACCCAGATAGAATGGGTAAGGTGGTTTCTTGCCCTTTGTCGGTTGTGGTACGGCGATGGCTGGTTCGACCAGCGGTGTAGCAGAAGCCATGGTGCTGTAGAATGGAGGAAGGAGACGAGCGAGGCGAGAGAGCGGTGCACGAGGTGGATAGGAGATCCGTAGTGGCCTTCCGGGGAATCGCCCACGCCCTTTCCTTATTGGGATATCCCCCACGCTGCGATTTGACTATGGGAACACTCGGGTCTCATCCCGACGTCCAGATTTGGAAGTCACCGCCGACCTCCGGCTCCGGATTGCTCCGGGTGAGTGAGTTACAAATTCGCCAACTCTGATACGAAGACTAGCTGTCGTGTTCGACGACGGCGGCACTCCGCTCAGCCGAGTCGGTGTCTTGTCTGTCAACATAGAGTGACGCACGCCTTGAACGTCCCTACATGTTAATTTTTAATTTCATTTCCCTTCAGACAACTCTCCCTCCAACAACGGAACGGCTTTATCGGACAGCAGAACTATTTTATTGCAGATCGCGTTGCCATGATTGCCAGTCAGAGAATATTCGCAAGCGTTTGTCAGGCTGACTGCTCGCTTGAGACTCCAGCAATTTCACCGTTTCGAGCCTACTTCTTCCCTCGGGTTGCAGAACGGACCATCATTACAACCACACGACTTCTCACTGAAGGTTGTGTCCTTCTATTCCTCCTGGTTGCACATGCAGTCTTGTACGCTCCAGGGTGTCCACTTGCCAATAAAGTAGCACTGCCACTTCATTCCGCACCCGGTACGCTGGTAGCATCCAGGATCGCCGTCTCTTTAGCAAAGAAGGCAATGCGCTATGCGCCATATTTCCTTTCCTAGTGTAATCTTTGGACTGGTAATGAAGAACGGTTTTCTTCCGGGCAAGTACATGATGACGGGACCCGTGCGCATTGCGGGGCATGGCAATGTGAACTAAGTAATATTGCAATGAGCCGCGCCCGGATTCTAAAATCTATTTATTCACGTTCCCTCTTAAAGAGCTGCTAACGTATCTGCGCATACCTCACAAAATGGGTTTACGGACGGTATGATCGGTAATTACTAGTACTGAAGCTGAAGGGCCATTACTTCCAACTCACAGCGGGTAATGCGTAGAATGACGTCGAGCTCCGTTGTTAGGCACATCCCCAATGCAAGGCTTACTCCTACTATAGTTGCCGATTCCTGCGACTGCTCGCTTGTGATTCACGCATCGATATTTATGCCAACAATCAACATCATATTTGAGCAACATACACATCGATTTTTCTGGTGGGATTTTCTGAATTTTCTCTCAAAAACACTACACCGTCGATATTCACGACCGCGAATGCAGTCACGCGACCTCAGGGGAGGCACTTAGCGTTTGCAGGCACAAGCACCAGCTTGACAGCCACAGCTAAATAAAGCGACCGCGCATCAGTTATCTTGCAACGCGGAGCCTATCTGATACGCGGAGACGTACTTGGAGGTGCAGTTGCACTTGTCAGAGTCGGGAGACATGTTGATATAGATTGGGTAGTTGCCTATAAAACGAGGTGACCCATGCCAGCTACGGGCATTGCATAGTACCACGCGTAGGTGAGACGTACGAGAGTGGTATGTGGTCGTGAGTTCAGAGGGGATCGCTGGGATGGGGAGTGAGCAAGAACCCCTTTTATACCTGCACAGCGGGCGTCTGCGAGTCAGTACCCGAGCGAAATAAGTCAATAATATACGGAGTCAAGCCAGTTCATTGGAGCCCTTGAGCGGAGGTATTGATACAGCCGACGCACGATAGACACGTTGTGTACCGGTGCCACAATTGATTCTAACGCTTTCAGTTACTGGGCCATCATGTCAGGACGTCGGTTGTTTTGTCACTGACAGTTGGTTTGCTTTTTGACGTATCACTGGATCACGGCATTCGATTGGACAAAAGAAGACTATCTGGAATATCAAAAATTGGTATGGGTTGAGAAACGCCTCGCTTCCTTGGTGTTTGTCTGAATGACCGCGCCCCTAGTCATCGGATAGCCCCGTATTGAAGTCTGTCTTCCCATGCTGCCTCCAGGGGATTGAGGCGACCGACTATGGCAATAACGTCAAGCGGACACTGGAATTGCCAAGGGTGAAAAGAGGCCGTCGACGGCTCGGCTTAGAAGCTAGCCTGAATGAGCATTGACATCTAGTTACAAGCGTAGCGATGCCATTGCCCTGAATACGAAGGGGAACCATCCACTTCCCAGAGCTCATTTCTTGTCAGTTTGGATACTTCATCGCAGCCGTATGCCAAATCAATAGCGTGGGTGATATTGTCGTGGGATGGTTCCACTGTGAAAGAGGCTTAACGATCAAACTCAGCATACGTCTGACGGCCGTACTTTGACAAAGAGACTGGGTGGAGTATTCCAGCCGACCTGCTCTTGCGGAGTGAAAGGTTGATACATATATCCAAGGGGACCACCATCACAAGAGATGCGACCGCGCATGGAGCGACAACCCATCGAAGGCACCCTCAAAAGAAGTATGAGTTATTAACTACGATAGAAATTTTGACAACAATCTCGCACCTTGGTCCGGGTTGTTGGTCGTGAGCGCCAAGCAAGTGGAATAGATTTTTACACTTCAAGATGTAGCACTTCAGATAGTCACCATGCCAGATGTTCAGCCGCCGTCAAGAGCGGAATCTACACTCCAGATGTTTAGGCCAGGACGCTGATGCGGCGTTCTACCCAATCAACACGTTCCAACGAAAGGGCCGACGAGCATGAGGGAAGATACTACCCCGTTGTTTGGTAACCCCAGAGGTTCCTCGCGGATAGGTAGGAATTAGTTCCTTGTCCGCGGTGTCAGCACCAGGTGACTAGCAACCCGCAATCGATTAAAGTTCGAATTCGAAACATACCCCGTGCACTCTCAAAGAGGTTAGTGCAGGGGACATAACATAGCAGGACCCAATCCATGTCAAGTGATAATGGGTAGGTCTCACGTCGTTTGAAGTTGGTGCGGCCAACGGTGAGCAGATATGTATATATAGTTCACTTCGAGTCGCTGGTCCCATGAGGTTGATGATTTGATGATCCACATAGTTAGCCATGTCTTCATGGCACATGCTAGCGGCTCGGAGTAAGTCGAAGTAAGGCTGCGACAACCAAGGTTAGGAACGGATCATGTTCCGTGAGTTAACACCCACATATTCCAAGCCGTGAACGGAGTAGTCCTATCCCAGGGAATGCGCTCAGGACACCCGGAGTCGTACAGCAGCCGTTTAATATTCGGTGAATCCGAAATCACTCGCAGCCCTTGGGGAACGGCAAGTGGTTGTTTCCTTTCGTGCTTGTGGGGCAACCTAGAAAGCGTTTTCAGCGGGGAGGAGGGCACCAGTGCTCAACAAGACACCGGCCTGCCGTTCAAGTTTGAAACCAGCTTCACAGGAAATGCCATCTGACGAAGAAGTGAAGGAACGGCGAAAAAAAGGCAAGGGTACACCGTACAATCAGAGGTCGCTTTAATAGTCACTAGTGGTGGATAACTCAAGCGGGGTATCTGTGAGGGTACGTGCATGACTGCGAGGGTTCCTTCCAGTCCGAAATGCAACTTGCGTCGTACGTGGTAACGGGACGGTGTCATCCGACCTCCCGGTGGAAGCAAATAGACAAATGTTACAGATGGACGGGTTCCAAGTCAGCCGCAATATTGTCCCAACTTGCGCTCCGAACACTGTAACGCGAACCGAAATACACAGGCGAGGACCATGCCAAACGAGTCGTTCGCACGTTGCGCGCTGTGGGCGCCATACGAGGATGCTTCAAGTTCAACGCGACTCGACAATCCTGGGGCAACCCTATTTGCGGCCATGCTCATTATTGTTACGCTTGATACGCACCGACATTTTCGGGTGCGTCGTGGCCAGCCTAGGCCACGAACGTGATTCCTCCAGTACCAGGACGTTGGAAGGGACAAACGGTCTGCGACATCGAAGTCGCTAGAGAGGATACAACTGACATTGAAGAATCACGCACCAGATCCAACTTTGAATACTACGACTGGACTTCGCGGACGACACGTTCCACTCTGTACAAGTCCGGAGACAACCACCAACACTCGGCCATACCAACCGTTTCAAATTTACAGACCTACCAGTACGTGCAGAGGAATCGACCAGCTGCATATATTACAGGGAACGACTTGTCAAATTGCGTCACTGACAATACTACAATATGGGACCCTGTCATCCCGGTCACTACGACCGTTCCACTCGGTAGGTCCAATGGTGGCCCCTACTTGGGAGCTTGCCTCAACTTCACGCTTCCGGACACGTAACTGGCGTCAGCAACCCTCGTGGTGCCTTTCTTCGAAAGTCATTACCGCACCAACCAGGATCTGCAGCCGTCTGGTTTTGGTACATCGGGATCGAAGACCCATCCGTATCGACTGCGTATGTTCAGTACCAACAGAGGTGAAACTTAATAAAGCGCAAGAGCGTTCTTCTAGTAATTTTTTTTAGGTGCGTCGTGCCATCCGTCATTACTAGCAGACTGATGACACCAATAACCAAGCCTCGAAAGCGTTGAGCTTGTCAAAGGCAACACTGATGGATTGCGATCGTGATGTCATCTCTAGACTTGCAGCCAGCTCGTAAACATACTGATAACATTTTGTGATTCCGATGTTGTGAAGAGCTTTGAGCATCGTGCGTTGAAGCAATTCATATGAGATTTCGACGTCACTATTCCCAGGGCGTTATGTTCATCTGGGACATCGAAGCCAAGTCAAAAATTGGTAGAAATGGCCTCCGAGGAACCGATTTGATTCACTAAGTTACGAATGCACCGGCCCGGGGGTCTCATTGGTTTATCCCCCTTGTGGTAACGATCCGTCTCACACACTGAAGCCCGACTCAGCGACAGCGTAACGAACTCGAACCAATCTAAAAAATTGCACGCTAGAGGCTATTACACAAAACAAAAATATCGTCCACAGGTGCGTATGTGCCTAATTCGTCATTACAGGGCCATGAACGAGCCAACTAATGCTAAAAAACCGGTCAACATAATCCTGAGGTCGTACTTCAAACCCAGTCTCCCATCTGCGGCGTTGGCGGGGCCCCGCGTGTGGCCGTTAGGGTGAGAAGGCGAGGATGCCGAACCGTTGATGGCTGATAACGCGGTCATATTCAACCCGAGCGTTCCGTTGGGGCTTGGTGTCAAGCTGCTGAGACCTATCGCCGTAGCAATGGCCGACCAGTTTGCAAGAGCGAGTGCAGCGGCGCTACTTGGATCCGTAGGGACTGGTGGAAGTGCTCCGATGGGGGCTTTGCCGCTCCCTGGAACGGGCGGCACACCTGCTGGGGTGTTCCCTGCAGTGACAGGCGAGGGGCTAGGAGGGTGACTGGCGGGGGAGGACGTGCTTGCTGGCGCCGGAGGGTTAGGCACGGCAGGGGCAGCAGGATTTATAGCAAAGTCTCCGCTGTATACCGTAATCTGGAACGGCTCGAGCACCACAAAGCACACGGTGCTGGTTACAAGGCGGTCGAGTCAAACCGAGGCTCTCGAGTAACAGATCGAAACTCACTATCTCGTGTTGTCTTTGATGCCCGCGGGGACGGTCACCTGCGCCGAACCCGCCTTCGCGTTTACGTTTGAAGCGAGTGTACCTACGAATGCCTATTCACACCCGCCATCGCCATAATCGTCAGCCACTCGTCGCCAAAGGAGAAAAAGGTAAGCGTACGCTCATGTTCTCCCACAGTTCGATGACCATTGGGCCCATCATGTCAAGGGTTGGGAACGTCCCGTCGTCAGACCAGGTTACGACCGCCGGTTGACCCGCCAACCATACCGTCGACTGGACAGGGGTAGTTGGGAACAAGTTCGCAGATGCGAACGGGAAGAGAAGCGTGAAGGCGGTAATGACGAAGAAAAGTTGGGGAAGGAAGGAAAGGTTTCGGCCGGCCGATGCGGAGACCATTATGCGTAGTATTGTATGGGCGAGGGAATGGAGTGACAAGATAATAATGATAGTGATAACTGGATTGCAGACCCGCTGCGGCGAGTAGAATGAAAGTTGTATGTGGCGGGAAAAAACGAATGTGGTGCTCCTGTGGTGGACGTACTTGTGGAAGGGGCGTTGAGGTGGGACGAGAGATTTATATAGGGGGGGAGAGACGGGGGGCTGACACGGCCAAACACGGTCACGTGTTTTGAAAATCAACAATATCGAGTCACGTGCATGTCAGCCTCGCGAGAAAGTAACCCGCCTTAGAGGGTAGAAAAAGAACGGCAGGTTACATTCCTCACATACGTGCAACACTCGACGAATACCAATCCCGAGTTTACTACTTACATACAGAAGAATCAGCGAGATGGTTAAGGTATCAAATTCGAGATTCGAGAACGTTTAGCAGTGAGTACGGATCTAGGGATAGGGCGATCCATACGTATCCAAGAAAAGGAAAAGTATCTGTATGAGGGGCTATAGCGTAGCGATGAGATAGGAAACAACGCCGGCGCTCCAGAGCGCTGATCTGAGCGAGTCTAGTTGAACATAGTGTATAGTATAGAAGAGGTGATCCAGGAAGCAAGCTAAAAGAGCGTGGCATGCAGCAGATACAAAGACGAGATGGAATTATATCAAGTCACAGCAACCCAGTAAAGGAAACAAGAAGGGACAGACAAGAGGAAGAAAAAAACGAGATTCAAGTCTTCACGTACGCAGAGTGAGTCGCGTCGACACGCGCGTGACATCACCAAGTCACCCTCTCTTTCTCTCTCACCACCCTCAACCAGATTTCGCCTGGTCGACTAATATGGTCCGTCAGTTTTCCTAATCGAATGACAGCGAAAATAGGAAGGGAACGCACCTCTTCTCCCTAATGACCCTCCAGATTCTTCTCCTCTCTACACCCTTCACGATTCCTGTAATCGCCTCTGGGCGGGGAGGGAATACACCAGGACCACATCTGTCTTGCAAATCGGCAAGTCCCTCTTGCGTCCCCTCCACCTCAACGACGACAGTGCCATACCAGTTCGGATCAATGAAAGAACCAGGGACATTAGGTATAGCGCGACGCTCAGAGCTTGGTACCAAGTGCGGGAAGTATTCGCGCAGGTGGGAATGTACCCGGGCATGATCAGTCGTTGCAGGAGGATGAATCTTGAATGACGATCTATGAACCCAGAGAACGACATCGTGAAGGGCACCATGAGGTCTGTTGTTACCACCCCGGATACAGATGAACGTAAGCATTTCATATGTAGCGAGCGAAGCCACTTTTAAGAGAACTCACGTCTCAGCTTTCCCTCTCTCCTGCAACAACTGCAGGTTTCGTGCAATCTCCTGCCCCCACGGACTTACGTCGACATATACGATAGGGTTCTCTTGCGGGTTATGTCCCGCGCTTGCACCGATCCGTATTACGCGGTGGAAGTACGAAGGAGGGAAGGCCAGACTGTGGAAGTATGGAGATAACTCGCCAAGGCGTGAGTACCTATAGTCGAGGTCCTGCAAGCATTCGCCCATCGGGTCAGAAGTGTATCACCCCACGAGCCAGGGTGACTTGAAACTTACCACCAAGTAACCTCCATCCCACACCATCCTCCCGATATTCCCCTCGTCGCCAAGAGCGATATCCCACACTACATCTCCCGCCCTCAACAGTTTCATCACGCCCGTTGCCGATCGTCGCAGCTCTGCCTCACATTCTTCCACACTGACGTCCGAGAGCCATGTCCCATCTGGCGAGGGCACGAACACCCGCAGTAATGCCGCACGATTCGGGCGGAAAAGCGGTGAATGAAACGAAGGTCGTGGAAGGGGACATGCACAAGAGGATGTCCCAGAAGACGAGGACATGCTTCCTCCAGAAGAAGACGTTTGGCGTGCGTGCCCGTTCGCCTTTGATGCGTCATGATGGGGTGGTGAACCAGAAGGTAACGGGGCCTGGCTCTTTTCGTCTCTAGCTTTTGTGGCTTGATTGGGAGAACATCCACTGCACGTCCGCACATGCTCCTCTCTCAGCCGCGTGATCCACTTTGCCTCTGACTCTGCTTGCGCCCTCAGCCGCAACACGACCTTGGTATACGCGCGTGTCGTCAACGCCAGTGAGAGGACGTTACCCAGACCCCGGGAGGCACCCTTCGGCTGCGAGACGTATGCATGTGCAAACCGTGCATAATCATGTGTGGGCATCGAAATACCGCGCATGTAGTTGTTAAGGTCCTGTTTTACTCGTGTCAGATGTGATCCAAGATGACGAAACGCCGAGAGAGAGAGAGAGAGAGAGAGAGAGAGAGGAGTCAAAACATACTCTTAGTGTCAGCACGATCGGTTCTGCCCACTCGTAGCCCCACTTGGCGTAGCCTACAGGTCGAAGGAACCGCTCCAGAACAATCTCCCGGAACTGACTTGCATTGGACTGAACGTTTTTGCCCTTTCCTCCGGAGGGTCCGGATGGAGCAACGGAATCAAATAAAGACCTGACCGCGCCACGACCAACAGCGTATAGGGCCAGCCAATCCCGGAACTCCAAGTACTCCAACATTCGTGTAAAGAAATCCGCGTTTGAAAGGAAGGCCGTTAACGGAAAATATGTTTTGGGTACCTCCTCCTCTACCTCCTCTAATACATCGTTGCCGCCTTCCTTACCCTCGCTGAGATGGGATTCGCGTACGGCCATCCCTTTGCTAGCTCTGGCGTGCGACGAGTTAGGATGGCCATCCAAACTAGGGAGGCACAAAGGCCGCACGGGCGTGTCGCGTCCGTGACCGGAGATAGACCCATGGCCATGGCCGGAGAGAGACCCATGACCATGATCGGATATCGACCCATGCCCGTGACCAGATAGAGATCCATGTCCGTGACCAGAAACCGATCCCGATCTTCCATCTCTTGTGACGACACGCACGCCCTCCACCTTCGCGAACGGATCTGAATCTAACAGTGCACAGACTTCCCTCACTCTATCATCTTCGTCATATCCACTTCGACGACGACCCGTTCTACCGCTCCCAGCGGCGTGGGCACCCGCATGTGCGCTTCCTGCGACATGTGGAGGGGTAGGAGGCGGTGTCGGTCGAACCTTGGTCAATACCCTCGGTTTATCCTTGTCCCTTGAGGCCGTACTTTCGCCGCTCATACTCCGTGTGGTCGTTCTTTGCACCGGATTCTGTTGGAGAGTACCTGATAGCCCCTGGGAACCGGCGATCCCTGACACCCCTGACATAACGGCATCAAAAAAGGACGCGGTGGACGGAGCTTTGTGCAGTTGCGGATTTCTTGCATTAGAGTTCGGGTCGAGCATGGGATTGGTAGACGGGGACGGGAATTGTGAAGGATACGCCGGGCCCAGTCCAAAGTGCTGGAATGGCGTGAAAGGATTGTACATGGCTCCGTATGCGGCGTTATAGGGATTGACGTTGAACGATGGCGTGAACGAATTAGGATATGCGGAGGGACAGAAGGATGTGGGAAGATATCCAGTCGTTGGGTAAAAGCCCGGAGTGGGATATGCAGATGGGACACTATTGGGAGCCGTCGAAAAGTGAGGAGCAGGTGTCAAACGGACGTTCGCATTGCCATTGACTTGGGCGCTCGCAACTGCAGGAGAATGATATCCATTAAGAAGGGTTTTATTCCCTTGGGACTCTGAGCTGGCAGTCCTCCGATGAGTATGGGAAGGAGGGTGGCCATTCGAAGATCGCTGTTGGGCCTGAACCTGATTGTTGTGTGCCTGACCCTGCGTGATGCGCTGGTGATGTTGAGGCTGTTCCAGGTGACCTGCCGTACGCAGCTCTTCATCCCTCGGGGAAGGGACGACCGTCTTCCCACCATCCCTGGTCACGGATTGTGTAGTCTTCCTTCCGCGGATTGAGGTCATCATCCCGTTCGTCGCCTTGCCAGCTTGCTCATTCTTAGCGCCAGGCGCGTTTTCACGTGTTTTCGTTTTCGTTTTCACTTTTTCGTTTGTCATAACAGCTGTCGTCGTCGTTGTCATCACAGAAGGCATAGCAACGGTAGTCTGAACCGCGCCGGAATGTTTATGAGCAGAGTTCGGACGAGAGGAACGCGAACTCGGTGGAGGTGAACGTGAAGTCGGGGGTGGAGACTGCGAAAGCGACTTTTGAGGTGCTGGCGGCTCTTGTGGCGAGCGAGAGCGTGCAAGTGGAGACTGAGATCGCTCGATGACAGATACGACGCGTGTTGTTCTCCCGAGCACCTCGCCGTCGTTCGCCTGTCGTGTTGTATTTATAAGCACCGGTCCAAAACAGCCGAGGCGAATGGAACCAGGTGTACGAATAGTATATACCCATTTGGATCGGGTCGGGTGGTGAGCGCGCGGCGGCAAGTCCAGTTGACCATGAGTTTGGGAACGGGGCAGGCGCAAGGTGAAGTAAAACAAACAACGACCGCCCCGCCAACGGAGTAAGGAAAATCCAAGATGGGGAATACGTGAGCACCGAAGCAAGGACATTCAATCACGGACATACCACTCGCTTTACGCTGGCCAGCCAGTCGGCCACGTCAATCACCGGTTTCTTGTTCGACGTGTCCGTTGCCTGTTTTCCATTGCTGGGTGTATCTATGGTTGATTGTTTCCCATTGGTCACGTCTGCGGTTGGTCGGACATTCGACCCGTCCACGATCTGTGTTCCATTCGGCAAGTCGCTTCGTCGAACAGCCGACGAACGCCCAGACCGTCCTTCGCGTATGTCGATAACCTAACGGGGGTTGGGTGAGAAATATAATCGACCGATTACGGAGCGTAGCGTCAGCCCGAAAGACTTTAATAGTTTGTCAAGCCACACGACGCACAAAAAAAAAAAAAAAGACCAAAGTTGGGAAGCTGACTCAATGGAAGAGGATGGATGACATGTGACACGACCAAAAGCGGAAACAAGGTAACCACGTGGCAAGGTGAAGAGTACACATGCAAGACGCATGAAAAAGCGGTCTGCTTACCTTGGAAAAGAAACTTCCATTTCCATTCCCAGACGTCTTCGAGTCCTTCCGTGTCGGCTTTGCGTCTTTGGCCAATGCAGACGCTTCAAATTTAGGTTGGGCAGCGAGCGCTTGCGGGCCTGGAGCGCCCACGCCGGACGAACGTATTGGCTCGGTTGCATTATGACATCACAAGAGCATCAGCGTACCTTGAGCACCCTCTCTGCGTTTGTTCGCCTCGTGTTCCGCGCTCACGTTCGCGGTAGTCTGCTGGGAAGTATCGGTAAAAATATTTCTAAAACGAGATCCTCTCCGAGTGCCTACCACACGCCCGTTCTCATTGGTCGTTGCATCCTGCTGATCCTCCAAAATAGAAGAAATCCGATGTCGGAGAGGATTTGCGTTGTTCGCGCTGAGGCCATTGCAGAGGACGGATAATCCGGAGGTGGCGTTAGGCTTGGAGACGCTCTCGCTCTCCTCCCTCTTTGGCTTGTCGCCATGTGGCGAGACCCGCCGCGGTGGCTCGGCAGTGTCAGACGGTTTCAATCCTCGCTCCTGTGCCATGCGAGTCTTTTGTGCGTTTGAGAGGTATCTGTTCGAAGTGACCAGTGCTACCCCTGTTACATGTCAGCATCAGTGACTCGTTGTCGTCATCTTGCCGGAGGGACGCACCTGGCGTCGAACTCTGCTTGTGCTTTTCCGGAGCTGCGGGTGGCTTTGTCTCTTGAGAGCTATCTGCTAGCAGAGAGGGCGAGTCTATAAACCGGAGGAGGTCTTGCCAGTCTGCGTCAACGTCAAGGGAGCTGTGTAGAGGGGTGATATCTGGAAGTAAAGCAGAGTCGCCGGCGGTACCGTTCTCTTTAAGTGGTCCGGGCTGCGATGGCGACGAGACGGGTGCTATTTCTGATTCGGGCTCCCTGCGAGACGAGCTGGTGTGGGAAGTACGGGACGGAAAGAGAGGAGGCAACGAAGGGGGTGCATCGCTGGACGAAGACTTTTTGCTGGGTGTCTCCGTGTCTGCTGTCTTGCTTGGACTAGTTTTTCTGCGGAGGAAGCCAGGCATGTCGGAGGGTTCAAGGACGGTCACTGACCATCCCAGTGGCGAGGAGGACTAGCGGGAAAAGGGGGGAAAAAAAAAAAGACGAGCGGCCTGTCGGAAAATATACGAGAGAAAAACAAAATAAAAGGAACGCCAGCGCCCTTGGTGCTCCCCGCAACATGGACAATACAAGTCGTACACGATCATATCTTCGGCAACGTTTCCATTCGCTCGATCGGGGGGCATGTCTGCATTGGGACATGTCCCTCTCTCGGCACGTTCTCGCGGTCACGTTATGCTCGATTTAGACACTCCGATTTTCACTCTATTAGGCCCGGAGCATTGGGCCGGCCTCATTAGACTATTTTTGCTAGCCTGGGCCTGGGTCTCAGAAGGAAAGTGTGTAGGAGGAACAACCGAATATCCAGCCAACAAGCTACTACATAGTACATTCAATGTCCCGAGGTCGTCTACCGGCCGTGCGTATGCAACGTGTATGACGCGTGTGCGCTTGCTGTGTGTGTCCAATGACACCGTGCGAGCGCGATTCCCCTACTTTCGATCGACGGTCGCTCGCTCCACTCGAATCGCCTAGTCTAACCTAATCGCTTGGTGTATATCCACCACCACACATACGTCGTCGGACATGGAATAACGCTATTATGTACGTATATACAACAATGCACCAACACATTGCACGGGCGTGGTTGGGCACCAGGAACGCGTAATAAACGGATTAACGCTTTTACCCCCTTCTGTCCAGTCAGCGAGGATAACGCGGAGGCATGCTTACTCCATGTATACCCAAATACACTTATTCCCGCTTGGCAGCTACCTCGTTGTTTGGGCGCTCTCCCACCTCTCCGAACACATTCAAGGTTAGCTCGGCTAACATCTCCGTTGATTTCATTTACTATTGCTTACAACAGGGATTTCTCGAGGTCTCTGGAATCTCGATGGCAGGACCTCCCGTGTAAGCACATGGTATGCACCTGGTTCACCTCCGTTCAAAGCATTTCGCTCCCCGGAAGTTCCCGGTGACCTTAACTATTATTGCGCCCTTCTTGATAGGCTGATGGGCACCACCGCTACATCAACGAAGGCACTCGGATTTCTACTCGGTTGCGCGAAACAATCTCCAATCACATCAATGCTTTGATATCGCCCATTCAAGCACTCCGGCCTCCAACGCATGCTCCCCTGCACATCAACCACCGTTAGTAATTTGCGCCCACCGCCCACCCCCTGTGCCAAGATATCCAAACGCCTTCCCTCCGTCACACAATGGTACATCTCAGAACAAGGTTCCAAAGCCAATACAGTCTGACCGGCCATCACAACGCGCTGCGCACGGGTTCTCCTCGAATGAAAACGAGAATGTTCAAGGTATGCACTAGATCGGATGACGTGATCATCTCGGAAGTTTTGTATCCATGCCCCATGACTGGACCTCCGTCTTTACAGCGCTCCTTGGGAGCATAACTTTATTTATCTGTGTTTATGCAGATTTCATTAAGGTGAGTCGTTGCGACGTTCGACCCCTCCATAAAGAAAGTATGTAAGTACGTACCTCGAACCGTGATTCAATCACTGCTATAAAATGCACTTACGTCGGTCGCCCTAACACCATGACACATGTCGACGACGACGACGACGACAAGATCACGCGAGAGCACGCAGGGACTCACATGCGTTTGGAAGGAGCAATCTCCGTCTGACCAAGTTGTAACACAGAGGCGGCGCACTTGTTGCGCCCACTCCAGCATGTTTCCACTGCAACCTGTCGTATCACGTTACTGCGTATCGCAAGTCGACTGCAGTGGAAAAAAGAACTTCCTTATGTGTGAGTTAACGAACCACTTTTGGAGGTGAAGAAGCGCGCCTTGTAAGTTGTCGGCCACCCTGCCCGCCAAAATATACCCTAATAATGCAGTCTATTGCATCGACACCAACTCCCCATGTCGGAGTCGGCTCGGAAGTACGAATAACCAGTACTATTTCCGACCCCCATCAATCAACCGGGTGAAACCATTAGATATCTCGATAATCTGCCGTTGTAGGCACGCACTGCACTGCATGGGTGGTCTTATCAAATGATCCCTTGCTGCGCACAGGGCGTTCTCGAGAAGTCAGGGCAGTAGAGAAGCGCCACATTATCTAGATCCTCCTCGATAAACCACACAACCCTTCAGGGAACTCCGATAGTCCATGCCCGTCCCAGACGGAAGGGGATCCGTCATCTTCCTGGCAATGATCTGTACGATTACAAATGCGATGCAGACGTAAATTACCCTGTCGTGAGTTACCAGTATCAGGGGAAATACGAAGATACGAGGACAGCCTAGCGACGGATGCAAGACTCACCTCGTTCATAGTCTCCACTATCTGCTCACTCGTCTTTGCATCCACTTCATCAAACCTTTGTCATCGACGACCGTCAGAGGTCGCTTAAAATAATGACACGGAGTCTTTACTTTTCGTATCTCTGCTTGTCCTCCGCGGGGAGTGCGGGGTATGAGGCCATGTGGGTACGAGGGGAACCATGGTCACATTACGACATATCAATGGAAAACGGCCTGGATCTGTTACGACGTACCTTCTGCTCCAACCCCTTTAATGTTCCGCGCGGGACACCTATTCTCATCAGCTGACCCAGATCATCGCATCCAACTCACCAGCCGACTGATCGCCCTCTCCAGAAACCATCATCTCCAGGCCGGGTGAAAAGACGCGGCGACCGATGGCCGTCCGGACCTGAGAATATAGGTAAGAGTGAGGTCGACGGGTTGGAACTGGACTCGGAAGATTCCAACTTGTCCGTTGTTTGTTGCGCGTCCGGGTGCAGACTTCGTTGTCAAAGGGGCCGGCGTGAAATGTTCCCGGTGATCGTCGATGACGAACTGGGGACCTTGTCCACCTCCTCAACCAGTATTGATCCGATCCAACCCCTGAGCTGCTCGGTCCCTTTCTTCCCAATCTTTATCACTCGTACCATCTCTTATTTTTCGCGGCTCCTTGCCGTGTCCCTCCCCCACAACTTTACTAATCGTGTCAGCACTCGGTAATGCGGAGCCAGGCTTTCATGCCGGGTACTTCGTCTTCGTCTCGGACATCGAGATTGCGTTCTCCATCCCCAGCAAGCTCGCACGTGAGGCGTCCCATATCTAGCCGGAGCCCAGACGCAAAGGCAGTGGTAGGAAGATCTTTATCGTGCTTTACCTCCTCCTGTAGTTGGGATGATCCTTCGGTTCCATCTGCAGGTAGGTCATGAGGAAAAATTTAAGCCGATCCAAGTTGTTGGAGGACATCTGTGACGAACTGAGTGAATTAGCCGAATAGTGGGTGTCGTGTCGTCTTGCGAGATCGTCATGCCGACGGCGTGTACGAACGAGGGAACGATCACAGAGGGCAGGCAGACAGACAGTGGCATGCTACCAAGAAAGAACGCTGGCTGATCAAGCAATTCCATAGGTTAGTATGCTATGCGGCGAGACGAATGCATCGGTCATGGATTGGACAACATAGCCCCTTTTAGCAGCGAGTATACATAGCTATTGATGCCCATGGGTGACATGATGATCCGAGGAGCACACCTGTCCGACGTGATGTCAAGGTTCTCACAACTTCAGTGGTTCGCCTCCTTCCGTGGTTTTTCCGTGGCTGAGTCTGTTCGACTGCTTCTCGTGAGCCTACCCCGTAGCGGTCGTGATATCCTGAGATCACTCGGCGCAATGTCCTGGACTGCTTCCTTCCGCTTCAAGGTCGTAGGATGATGAACTGGACGATGTGTGGTGGGGTTCGTTGACGTCTAGCTAGTGATGCCGAGTCGTAAAAAAGATGTCGAGCGTGGTATGCAGCGTCGGGAGAACTAACGCGACGCGAGCGGGACTGGGAGACGGGTAAGTCATGTAGCAGGATTTCATCCGAGTTTCATCCGAAGGTTTGAGAGCTTGGAAATTGACGAACAGTCATCGCTTTGAAATGGACGTCAAATGTTCACTGGCCCATCTCTGAATTTTTATCTACCTACTTGAATCTAGTTCTCAAGGTCCTCTCTGGATATGTTCCCAGTCCCGTTCCCTCCCAATCCCTTTCTGAAACTTAGCGAGCTCTACACTGCGTACCAACGATGCCTCGCTCTCGAGGCTGCGACCTCCAGTGCTTCTCACCAGCACTGTCCTCCCCCTATTGTGTGCGCTCGCCTTCTCGGCCACTTGTTGCGCTTGGCTCCTCCTGGTAGCGGCCAAGATCAAGTTCAGCGCGAAATCACTCCGGCAGCGGATGACATGAAACTTAAGGAATTAGCCAGTTCTTATCTGAGCCGTTTCATTTGTGCTTGTAAACCTCCGCCCACTTGCTGTTTCGGGTTGGCACTTACTGGTTCTTTCACAGTTAAACGTAGTGGAAAGCCGACGCCTGCACTGTCTGAGCACCCGTCTCACACATCGTCTGAAGATGTTCGGCAATATTCCGAGGCTCTAGTGGGGGAGGACACCTTAGACTATCGCATGGCTCAGGCGGCTGTACGTTCCCATGCAAATTCTACAGACCATTCTCTCATCTCTCAAAAAGGCAGGGCGCCGTGATGACAATCGTTGCATGCTTACTGGCGAGAGAGACTATCGAGATGGGGGCGTTGTATGGGTAGAAGTTGCGCACATCATCCCAGAAGCAGCTAATGGAAATATCAGAGAAGAGGGTGGGAAGGTTGGTATTTGCGACGTCTTCCTTCTGCCAACTCAATCAGCCTATATAGCATTTCTGTTCTGAGGGCGTCCGGACGGTCATATCGATGTTCACCGATGCCAACATCCTCGAGGAGCTGGCGGGCAACCTAATCCATCGGCTTGAGAACATCATATCGATGGAACTTTCTTGCCGCAGAGCCTTCGGCGAACTTGTCCTGTGGCTTAAGCCTGTGGAGGTGCGTTTACAGAATCTTTGCCCTCATGCACTCCTTGATATCTATCAACAGGGTTTACCACATACGTATCGTGTATATGAGGGTCGACATAGACTGAAGAGGAGAATGAGCATCCCCGATACCGTGACCTTCTCCACAACAACTGAATTCCCTCTCCCCCATCCAGCGTACCTCGCGCTTCACGCACTTTGCTGCGAGGTAGGCTGGATGTCTGGAGCTGTAGAGTACATCCTGGACATAGAGAGGAGAATGGATCAGACTAGTGTCCTAGCAAATGATGGTTCGACTGCTGACGTCTTGATGGGAGCGTTAACACTTGTTCGGCGTTGTTGACTTGTTTTTGTCTACTTACCTCATAGGAAGCCATGGCTCAGGGTGCCCGTCTCAGGAGCCTTGTGTCAACCCCTATACACTGTCACCCTGTGGTGACTTCGTTGATCCGTTTGGCGACGGTGTCGGAAACAAATGACCATCCGCTAACGTATAATCTGAACCTGTTCATCATTCCGAATGCCGTCGGAAATGAATGCTACGGCATCGAAATAACGAATGCCTCTGAGAAGTAGAGAACCGCGGCTTGTAAGTTGTCAGCTTCCCTGCTCACCGAAGCTTACTCTAATGACGTAGTCCATTGTACCAACATCAACCACCTTCGTCGGAGTCACCCCGGAAGGACAGAAGTACCCCGTGCTATTCAATCCGCATCAATCAACCAGGTGAGACCATTCCATGTCTCAGCAACCTGCCGTTGTAGGCACACATGACACCGGATGGGTGATTCTTCAAATAATCCTCACCTGTGCTACATATGGCAAGGCGTTCTCGAGAGTCAGGGTACTAGAGAAGCGCTACAATACCGGATCACGACCTTAGGTCCGCCTCAACAAACTACACGGCCTTTCGGGAAAGTTCGGTAATCCATTTGAACCCATCGCCGTCCCAGGCGGATTGGGACCCTCACTTCTCCCTGGTGGTCGTCCTTACGGTTACAAATGCAGCGCAGATGCAAATGATCAGAAGCACCACAGTACCTGATTACGACCCTAGATCCACCTCTGCAAACTACACGGCCTTTCAGGAGTCCGGTAATCTATTTGAGCCCTTCGCCGTCCTGGGCGGAAGAGATCCCTTATCTTTCCCTGGGTGGTAGTCCTTACGATTACAAATGCAACACAAATGCAAATGGTCCGATAACAGAGGGGAAACGAAGAAACGGGCGGAACCTAATGACATGTGTAGGACGCGACAACTTACCTCTCCCGCGGTCTTGTTTATGGTCCCCTTGGCAGTTGCATTCTCTTCATCATAGCCTGTGTCGTCGAAAGTTGGTTGGTAAAACGATACAAGATTTTTCTTCTGTATTTCTGTTTGTCCCCCGCGCATGGGAATGTCGGGGTACGAGGCCATGCAGGTAGGGAGGAAACCATGGCTATATCACGACATACCAATGGAAAACGGCCTGAATGCGTCATGACATCCCTTCTCCCTCGCTTTAATCATTGGCTCCATACGGCCCACCATTGCCATCGGCTGACTCAGATCATCGTTGACAATACACCGGCCGACTGATCGCCTTCCTTAGAAAGCACCCCCGAACCTGGGAACGTAGGTAAGAGTGGAAGTAACGGCGACGCGGAAATTCCGGCTTGTCCATCGCGTCCCAGATGCAGGCTTAATTGTAGGGAGACATGACGTGGAATGTTTCTGTTGGGACGTCGGTGATGCTGAACTACGAACTTTGTGCATCTCCTCAATCAATATTGCTTCTCATCCAACACTAAACGCCGGTCCCTTTCTTCTTGTTAAGGCTATCATCCGTAGTATCCCTCATTTCCCTAGCTGTCTTTCGCCCCGCAACATTGGTAGCTGCTTTACCAGTGCTCGGTGATGCGCAGACCAGCTTGCCCATGCTAACTGGTCGGCATCAGTCTCTAACATTTGCCAAGAGACGCGTTCGTTTCCGCTCCCGTACCAACCAGTTCCAGCACCAAAGGAAGTGATTGGAGCACTGTTTGACAACAGCGATGACTTACTTGGGAAGGTTGACCAACAATTTCGCAAGCTGGCCCAAGAATACCGTTCACTAATAAGATCCCATAGTATCAACCGAAAACATTTGTACCGAGGTTCTAACTAAGTATTCGTCATGTGGTCGCTGACGATGTCGAGGGGGATCGTTGCGCCAAAGAAAATAGAACAGGACAAGCAAGGCCAATAGAAAACCATCGTCATTCAGTATTCGATGCTGAAGGTATGCGCCCATGAGCAAACCTAGCGTTGGTTGAATCCGGTCGGAAGAGAGCTCCGCGTTAAGCTTAGTCCGTGTTTCCAATCTTCAGCCAGCTTCTCCAACTCGTTCTCTTGGTCTTTGGCCCTCTGCAACTCTGCCAATGCTTCCCTCTGAGACCGCAACCTCGCTTCAAGCTTTAACATGCGGAGATCATGTTCACGTTCTGCGGTGTCACGTTCTTCCTTTGCTTCCAGGTCGCGCTGTGCCAGTTTTTCGAGTCGCTTCATTTCTACTTTGCACTGCTCACAGTCGGACGGGCGTCCTGCATGGCATTGCCATGTAATCGTGTGGGTGCCAGCCGAACACCTGCCTCTCAAAAGTGCCCCGCACAACATGGTAGCGTGAGTGTTAGGCTGGTTGGGAGCTATTCGGAGGGGGTGACACTTCAGAGCACAAGGATGAACATTGCACTTGAGCAGCATCCCGCTGTGCAAACAAGGTTAGATCGTAATTGGAGCGCGATATGAAATGCGACAATCACCAGGGCTCTGTGCAACCTCCATCAGGAGCATAAGCATCAAAATCGTCGGGCTGCTCCATTATACGCCTCTTGCTTGGATGTTTCTCGCACTTGATAGGAAAACCTTCGAATACATAACCTCCCTTCCGCATGAGATTCAAGAAGTCGGTCCAAAGCTTTCCCCCTTTCTTGGAACGCTCGAATGTAGCTGAGTTTCCAATGAGGATGAGGCCATTGCGTGCTCGTGATATGAGCACGTTGAGACGCTCAGGTGAGTCCATGAAGCCGATGGAATTAGACGGGTTCGATCGACAAAGACTTGCAACCACAATGTCACTCTCCTCGCCCTGATAGTTGTCTGCCATCAAAGGCTCGGTTTAGTACTCAACAACACATGCGTATGTGTCACGCACCAATTGTAGCCAGTCGAATGCGTGTTTTCTTTTTCTTTGAATCCACATCTGTCAGCAACCCTGCTCTGGAGAGGTCACTCGAGTCCAAATCATTCAAGATAGGATCACTCTCGTTCTTGAGTGCATCTCGCAGATGTGATAATTGACCAAGGTAAGGTGTCAAGATAGCGATGTCATCGCTCCCATACCCTTGCTGCGCAAGATACCGCACTATTCGGAGTACCATCTTCACCTCATATGTATTCTGTTTCGATGTTGTCGAACCCCCATCTGCCCCGTCAGATACGCGTTTATCCTCGTCTTCAGGATGGCTGTGATTCACGAAAATGACATTGCTTTGGACGCCGCGGATGTTGTCCCTGTTTTTGGTTTTAGGTGCATCTCTGAGGTCTGGATATGTGAGTGCGCGAACGAAAGCTGATATCTCTGGGCGCATGCGATGTTGAGCAGAGAGTGTCACGTGAGGGAACCCTTTAAGTACGAGGCGCTCAAACAACGATCTGTTGAGGTCATAGCCCTCGCCTTTCTCCACTGTCAGGGCATAATTCTTGACTTTGGGTCGCAATTGCCTGGAGCGGATCAGTGGCAAGGTAGACCAAAGAGGTCAGACGACCTTACTTGTGGTCCCCAATGAGAATCATTTGGGAAGTAGTCTTACTCAGGGCCGTGACGACATGACTCTCGAGGATTTCACCAGCTTCTTCGACAAGCAACACGTCTGGAGAAGCAGCTTTGATATCCTCTGCAAACTTTGCAGCACCTGTCGTTGTACACCCAATGATCCTTTTGGTTCTCAGTTGTTCAACGAGAGCTTTCTCGAATTTGCGTGACAAGTTATCTTGGCAGCAGTTATACAGGTCGCCTGCCGTGCAGAGATCCTCCACCAGGCGTTGGAGGATGTCTGACCTCCATTCCTCTACCTTCAGCTGGCGGCGGTTCTTGTCCATATTCCAGATTTGATGCGCGGCGTGTACGTGAGACTCATTCTTGAACATTCCAGCGTCCCTGCCTTGCATCCATTGACGGATGAGGAATGTTTTATCTACTACCTTCCCCTTATGTCCCACGAACTTCATCCCGTCTTTCGGATTTGGGACACGGAATGCATGATAGAAATCGGGATCCTTAGACTTGGTATGGGCTAACAAAGTCTCGGGACCTCGCTGAGACGACTGCAGAGTAGTAAACGAGGCTTGAAGGTTACTGAAGCGATGACTCGCGTCATGCCTCGCTTCGTTGATGAGTGCCCACTCAGTGCGTGAGCGCCTGGGCCCCTGCCTTCTGAGAATATGAACGCCGAGGTCCTCGAGTGCTGGCTTTGCACGGCTGCCGAAACGAACAATGTCTTGCCTCGGAATGCCTATGCCTATAAGGTCCTCAAGAAATTGATCAAGGGCATGGTTCGTGTAGCACACCACGAGGATGGTCTGACTGGTGTACATGTGCAATGCCTTGGCGAGAAGGGCACCAATGAAGGATTTCCCAGTGCCTGAGGTTGTGTGATCAGCCACACTATTGAGAAACTCGCCGGACAGGAATCGCACCTGGCGGGCCTTGAATTAGAGATACCCTCTGCTTAAGCCCCGCAAGAAGGGAGGAAACTTGGGAAATGTCAAGAATGATGGCGTTCGGGGTCTGAAGTAGCGGCTTGAGGTCGGTCGAGGGATTTCGACTAAGTGGTCCGGTGATTCTTGTAACAACGACAGGGGGACTGGCGATCTCCTTCCCATCTTCCCAAAACAGAATCTCTTCTGAAAGTGGTAAAACTCGCATCTTCTTGAGTGCTTTCAACACAGGTTCAAAGGCGAAGACTGCACAGTCAATCTGTATCAAGCGAAGATGTTTGGATTTTTTGAGCTGCAGAAGTGCCTTAGAAAGGCTAACTCGTCCTTCGATCTGGAAGACAATGATAGGTGGCTTTTCCGCCAGTAAATCTTCATCGCGGTGGATGGTGCCGAGGCCAAGAATTTCCCCATCACCAATGAGGCACGCCAAGGATTGGTGGCGAAGCATTCTTGACCCACGATGATCATCGAGGAAGAATTTCCTCCTGTCTTTCTCCTCAACGCCCTTGAGTGCAGGAAGGTCGGAATTGCATTGGAGCATGAGGCCCCAGCGAGTTCTCCGGTTTTCAGCGCCAGCATAGATGTCCACCGCCTTGATCCCATCAATGACCAGCCCTCGCTGCCTCCCCTGCTTCTTTTTCAAAGCGATGTCGGTGTCCTCCTTCAGCTCATGCATCATATCATCCCGTAACAAACGAAATGTATTGTCCAGATAGTCGGCGACGCGCGTCTTCTTGCTTTTCGGATCTTCAAGATGGGAAGCACGCCGTAGTGCTGGGTTCTTGTTGCTGGATAACTCGTCTACCGTGGGGAGAATAGCTATCTCGCGAAAATCAACGAAATCGTTATCATGACGTCCACCAGGGACGAAATCAAGATCTGCCGTGTTGGTCTTTCCAGCGGAAGAAATGATGTGTTTGATGAGATATCCCTCTAATCTAACCTCCTGTTGATCAGAGTTGATGATTTTGTTGAGTATAGAAGGACGACTAGCAAGTTGGTGGTAGGTAGTCGTGTCTCTGCTGTTCATTTGGAGGAGATACGACAGGACTTTTGCGAAAACGCGCTGAGCCCGCTCGTTTAGAGTCCCATTCTCGAAGGCCCTGTGAAAATCGTTCCAAAAAATGGGCGGGTCGACGATGTTGACAATGACTTTGTTCAACACGTTGCCGCCCATTTCGGCACGAAGGAGGAACTCGAGCACGTCCGAGGCAAGACCGTTTAGGAAATTTGGCCTAAGGTCGGAGCGCATGGCCTGCTGGACTGCAGAAAGACCAAGAGGGTTGGCGACGATGTCGTTTGCACACTTGGCCGGGTCACCCTGTTCACAAAGGCCTTGCAAGAACAGGTGACAATCCTTTGAGCGCTTCTCCAGCTTGACATTGCCATGGATGATATCATCGAATCGCTTTTGCAGCTGTTTAGTTCGCAGGTTAGACATAGGAACGGCAGAAATGAAACAGGACTTCAGGTAGGTGTTGTGTGGGGAGCACGCCTCCGGAGTTTACATGCGGCGATGATAAGGGTACCCCAACCCTGCCATGACAATTAGAGCGCTGAGGGAAAAGCCGGGCCCTTAACGGGGTGATCGTCGCCGTATCGATTTGGCAGTTCCACACAGTGACATGATGAAGTGGCAAGGGCGAAGTTGGAGACGAGTTGCGGTTTATGACTAGCCTCCATACGACATGGATCTTGAGGACCAGGAACGATCGAAAGGTTCTAGTCGGTTAGTAAGGGACAAGAAGGAAGTTCAAGCCACGCGAAAGGAAGATTGGCGACGGGGTTATTGCAACAAGCTCCCCTATAGTTGGCAGGGCGATAGCAGGGTCCCATCTTGTGAATAGTGGAGAAATAGGTAGATTTGACGGACTCTGGAAAGTGACAATGTTCAGTTTCGTAGTTGGGGGAACGAAGAACAGCGTCCAGAGCAAAGTCGGAGAGATTCCTCGACCACCACTTCTCCCAACCATCCGGCACGGGCCCTGGTCGAGGTTTACCTGTACGTAAGACGATACAGAGAGACTCAAGGGGAAAAGGACGAGGCCACTCTGAAACGGATTCTGTGATATCTGTTCACAGAACACTAATGGATGGGGAGATAGGGAGTGGTTTACATAAGCAAAAACCCATGCAGGTACGACATAAAGTGCAAGGTTATAAGCAACTCCTGAGTGTTCAAACTACAAGTCTAATTCCTTCTCACGTTAATGATGTCCACGAACTCGGGTTTCAACGATGCCCCACCAACGAGGAATCCGTCGACATCGATCTGACTAGCTGTAACCATGTAAGCCAAAACCTGTTCTAAGACAGTTAACCGCACTTACAAAATTCCTTGCAGTTAGACGCCGTGACACTCCCACCATAAATGATCCTCGTGTTATCAGAAACAGTAGTTGAAATAGCAGTGGACAAATATTGTCGGATGTAGGCGTGAACCCCTTGAGCCTGGGCAGTAATTGCGACTTTCCCCGTGCCTATTGCCCATACAGGCTCATACGCGATTACGACTCGACTACGATTTGTTAGCACTGTAGATAACGGCAGATGACGGATGAGACTAACTCCCGTCACTTTCGTTCAGAACGGTGACAAGTGCCCGCAGCTCCTTCTCAACGGCTCGGGTGGTTTGCCCCGCCTCACGCTCCTGTAGTGTTTCTCCGACACAGAGTATGACCGGTAAACTTCCATCTAGGGCAACTTTGGTTTTCTGGGCAACCAATTCCGATGTTTCATGAAAGAGAGTTAGACGTTCAGAATGGCCCATGTACGATGTGGTGTTAAACGGCGCAGCGTGGTTAGGCAGATGGGCATTACCGAGGATCACATAGGGGACACCGGCATCGGCGAGCTGGGCTGGGCTAAAACTACATAAGGCACGAGTACGAAGCCCCAAAGTGTTCTGTCATACCTAATCTCGCCGGTATATGCTCCTGATGTTTTGTAGTAGCAATTCTGAGCAGAAACTTTGATGTCGTTCCTAACGATATCCTTCAGGGGAAGGGGTATAGTGACGGTGACGACTTCTAAACACGTGGGGCACTTTTCCAACTCAGCATCCGCTTTGTGAGTCAGGTGTTCACGCACCAGTGTTGGAATCTAGGTCGGCGGCATTCAGCTCGTTGATGATAATCTTCTTCTGTGCCCGAGAAATCGGGTTCATTTTGAAGTTTCCACTGACGAAAAATTGACGACTCATCGTTGCTGCTTTGACTGAGAGTGGAGAGGAGGATTTTTGAGGAAGTCGGGGCAGTTCGGAAATCGCGGAGCTCGCCGCACTTCACTGTAGATACATGACTACTAAAAGTTTAGTTGTCACTGAACGTAGGTCGGTGAGCACGCACCTTACGTAATGGGCGGTCTTCGAGGTCCTCAACTGCCAAACTCCCAAATGCGGAATGCGAGTCGCCAAAGTCCGAAAGTTTGGTTGAGCATGATGCATGACGCTTCGGTTTTCCATCATACGCACCTGAGTATGGCTTCCACTGGATTGTTTCTTTCCAATGGCTCACCCGCGATGCTGCTATGTACGGCATCCATAAAAATTATAGTTGACGTTTTCACTCTACGAGTGGTGCCAGATCTTCACATCGAAAACATGGAAGTTCGCCTAGCACGAAGTCGTTTCTGAGAAATTCTTCTAGATTTGCGCTCCGGGTTGTCTGAGTCCCGCCGGTAATCTCTCCTACGGAACATCTTGACTCACGAGCTGATACATCCATCGGGCGCACGCGACTCGGGTCAACTGGACCTCGCAAAAGTGCCGACGGTAACGGGTCGTCTGAAGCTCTGAACGTAGGTAAAAGTGAGCGTAGACGGGATTCGGAAGATCTTCAGCTGGCCCCATCAATCACATTCCGGATGCCGGATTGGAACCCATCGCTAGCCACAGATAACCTGTTGGCTCTGAGGTTCGTTGTTTCCGTTGGGACGTCGCAGCTGAATCTGGACTCTTCCCAACTAACGTCGCTTCACGGTAGCCCCAAACGCCTGGTCTCCTTCCTGTTCCTTATCACCTGTACGATCTCTCATTTGTTGCGACTCCTTACTCCACTATGCCTTGACCCGCCAACCTCACCAGCTGCGTGACTGCTTGGTGATGTGGAGCCAGGCGTTTCACCTCAGGCATCAAGACGGAGTCCCCCCATCCTCACCAAGGCCTCGCATGTGCCACTCCATACCTCATCGGAGTTCAGACGCAAATGGGGCAGTGAGAGGGTCTTCATTACCTTCACTTTCCCGGCGCATGATTGTCTTGCGTGGCAGAGTCGAAACCCCAGTTAACCAAACAGTGGGTGTGGTTCTGTCTCGCAGAGAGGTCGTTATGCCGATAGTGTTCATACACTAGAAACGACCATAGAGCGTGCGCACCAAGAAGGAATGCTAACCACTAAGACCATCTTCGCCATCTTCCCTCTCCTCCTCTCTTCTGCTAGTCGTCCCAGCGTGCCTGGGTTAAGTTTGGGCCCCTCGTTGGCACACAATTGGACGACTTTGGGCAGTTTGCTCCCGATTGTATGTATCAGTCTGGGCGACCAAACGCCCATCATACGGCTGAGACCTGTTCTTATTGAAAGGCTGCGAAGAGCTGACCGGTCAAGCAATTCGACGGCTATTCCATGTGGCGAGACGACACCAGTCATTCCATGGACGCGGTGTTGCCCCTGTTAGCGGCAACTGTGTAGCTGTCGGTGCCGTGGGTGACTCAAGGAGCACATTCGACCACGTATGTAAAGCATTCGATGTCCAACGCGCGCCCCTGCCCGGTGCGACGCCAAGCTTCTTACAAAAAATTTTCAGTAAATTGCGTTGCATGGCTCATCGACGAGTACGACACCTGGTATCAGCTCTGCAACCCCTTTGGCAAGTGTAACCTTTCGCGAAGTTGTTCATTTCCTTCCGTAGTTCTTCCGTGACCTTCGTGAGACTGCTTGTCGTGAGGTCAACCATAATGCTCGTGGTGTCTTGAGGTCAGTCATCATGACGCCTTGGACCAGTTCCTTCCTCTCAAGCACATCGCGCTTTCTGCCAGTGGAGACGCGTCTCCGATTCACGGTCATAGAATGATGCATGTGCGTCTGCTCGGTCAACACACTGCACGATCTCGGATATGATATATGAATTCCGATCTGATCCGCAAGAACACACCAAGTCCGTGGTCTCGTCATCCGTCAGCTGCTGACGAAGCTCACACGTATGACACAGCATGACTAGTCATGCACATGACTACTACACCCGTTCGAGGAGCACGTATGTAAGAGCCGGTCGAATCCGCCTCATCTCGTTGTTCAAGTGCTAATGATACCTCTCATCCTCTATGACATTCCGTCCAAACTCGAAGGGAATTCTTGGTCTCCCAATACAGCCAAGCCAAGGCAAGTAGTAGATGTCTCTTTTGAGTTAGGCGTAACCTGGTATATAGGTTCGTCTTGGGCTACAAGGGTCTTCCCTTCCGGTTTGAATGGGTGGAGTATCCTGATATCGCCACGAGAATGAAGGAGATCGGAGCGAGAAAGAACAAACTCGCAGATGGTAAAGAGATGTACACTCTGCCTGTTCTTAGCGATCCAAACACCGACGCACTGATTACCGATTCCTGGGAGATTGCCGAGTATCTCGAGAGGACATACCCCGAAAAGCCCATCTTTCCCAACGAGAGCAAAGGCCTCATTCTCGCCTTCGACACTACGGTTTCCAACCTAGGGAGGGCCGCCGTTGCATTTCCCTTCCTCCGTGCAAGCCGGATCTTGCGCGAGCGCAGCGCGGAATACTTCATCACCACGAGGGAGGCATCGCTGAGAAAGAAGATCTCCGAGTTCTCCCCTGAGGGGCCAGAACGCGACGAGCACTGGGCCATTGTTGAGGGTGCAATGGATACATTGAAGCAGTGGTACGACAAGGAAGAGGGGAAGTGGCTGATGGGGGACGTCTTTTCCTATGCCGACATCATCATAGCATCTCGCCTCTTTTGGTTCAAGAGGATACTGCACGGCGACGAATGGGAGAAAGTCGCGAGCTGGCACGATGGGAGGTGGGGAAAGCTACTCGCTGATGTGGAAAAGGAATGCAATGGGGTTTAGCAAGGCCTCGATGTACGCAGGATAAGCTCACCTCGACGCCACAATGTCGCCCACAACTACCTTTTCTTTGAGCACCTCTTCATAGATAGTAATATGAAACTGAAACTGCTTTCCCCCCCCCCCCCTGAGCGTTTTCAGACTGACTATGCGGCTTCTCCATATCCGCCGAGGGGGTTCCAGCTTCGGCCAGATGAAGTGTGTGACTTCACCCTTGGCAAATGCTTCCTTTGTCCTCAAAATCGTGAATGATACGAGTGTGAAACCTTCAACGAACATGGAAGTGGGATGACTGAATCTGGAAACCGTGTGGCATACTTTTTCCTTAGTACTCACCTAAAAGCCATCGCAAGGATTTCTGTCTTCTTCACCCCTGTACGGCTGTACCACTAGATAAAACGGTACCTTGAATCCAAGTTCGTGAGAAACCGCTAGTGCAAGGGCAGTCTTTTTCCCATTCCAGGTGTAGCAGCCAGGAGTAGGGTACGTCTAGCGAATTTGCGCGACCTGATGAATTCGTGCTATCGAGTTTGGCGAATGCTAGACACATGATGTCCTGCTCGTCTCCCATGCACTCGCTTGTCCGATCAAACCAACACTAACGGGCAACGCGAGGCATAGTGACAGTCTATGGGGGCTCGAGATTGAGCCTCCTGAGCCAAGGGCTTGTCACGACTACGGTCAATGCCACGTCACAGGTCAACAAGTGCTAGCGTCTCCATCAAGACGTCAGCAGTCGAACAATCTTTTGCAGGACTCCCCTCTGATCCATCCTTTCTATATGCATGAAGTACTCCTCCGCCTCCAGACATCCAGGTCACCTCAGAGCAAAGCACATGAAGTGCAAGATAGGTTGGGCTGGGAAGACAGAATTCAGTCGTCGTAGAAAGGGTCACAATATCGGGAACGCGCATTCTCTCTTTCAGTCCTTTCCGAGCTTCGTATGTACGATAGGTGCCTCGTACACCCTGTCGACGGATATTAAGAAGTGTGCGAAGGGAAAGATCCGCCGCTCCACGGGCTTAAGCCAGAAGACAAGTTCGTTAAAGGCTCGGTAGCAAGCTTGCTCCATTGACATGATGTACTCGAGCCGATGGATTCGGTTGCCCGTCAACTCCCCGAGGACGTTGACATCAGTGAACGTCGATAGGGACGTCCAGGCACTCGCAGAATGGAACTGCTCCACACGTTTCTTGAGTTGACAAGAAGGAAGATGTCGCAAATACTTCTTTCCCTCTTCAACCATCCTGATAGTCCCTATCTTCAGTAAGCATGCAATGATTATTATCGCGATGCCTTGCCTTCTCGGGAAACCGGACTGAACCAGCTGTAGAATACTCGTGTGAACGTACAGCTGCCCGAGCCGTGCGATGGTCTAAAGTACTCTCATTCATTAGAGCCAAGAAATATTGACGAGCATCTTCAAACGACGGGCGAGAGGGGTGCTCGGACGGCTGAGGCGTTGGTCCACTGCTACGCTTCAAATTAACTATGAACGGACCGGTGGATTAACTCCAGATAGCGGACGCTGGCTAAGACTCACAAGCGTGGACGAAGAAATTCAGATCATTCCCGCTATATTCATGAGTTCTCCATCGTCTACTGTCGAGGTGATATCGCGTTGAACTTGACTTTGGCCGTTACCGAACGGGGGCTGATCATAACAAGTAACCGAGGAAGTGAGCGCACACAATAGGGGCAGGATAGGCTTGGAGAGCTTGAAGACCGGACGCGTGGAACACACTTTCCGGAAAGGGATTGGGATGGAACGGGGTAGGCATGTCTCAGAGAGAGTCTACGCGGAAGTTGGGAGTCGAAGTAAAACGACAAAGAGAAGTTCAACTTCTCTCATCGGTCCGACAATGCTATCAATGCAATGCGTGCTCGAAATGATCATCATCGTTATGCAAACTTCATAGTGGGATTCGTAACGGTACATCAGGGCGACGTCAAACCATGTTCAATCGGACGGAATCGTAGTCCTATCTTGACACTCTCAAGGTTCCTTATCGTTATTCTTGGAATTAGAAAACGTGATTTGGTCGGCTGCCACTTGCAGAACGACTCCTGCGATGACAGCAAACAAGAACGCAAACCAAGGCAGTATGGCAACGAGTTTCACTGGAAAAAACGACTTCAGCAAATCCGCGTCGGCGAGTCGAGGGGAGGGGGCTTACAGTACGAAGCATCCTTGTAGTACGGGCTCAGTCCGAGAGTTTGCTCGATATTTTGGATTTCGGCTGTTGGAACGGATATTCCGTCTAGCGTGGCGCTAACTTTGGCCTGACGTGTTGCAAAGAACACGTCAAAAGGGATGAGAGTCGCCAGCAGCCAAAGGCCGCAAAAGTAGAGTAACCATCCCTGGATTCGAAGGGAGAGTGCGGTGGTGCGGCGGAGAAAGAATACGAATACGATGAAAAGTGCAGAAAGAACCACTTGGAGGGCACAGCCTGCGAGAACGACCGACCCTGCGTCGGAGATGTCTACACCGTGGGGAGAGGAATATCTAAACAGTGCGGTCGTGCCATGAGCTAGGACTGATGCAACGTTACCTTTAGTGTTGACATTCACGACCGCCCCCTGGGATGCTGCGTTGTAAACTTCCTTCACTGCTTGATTTGCCCTTTGCTTTGGCACTCATGAGACGGGCGTTTGTATGTGACACGCGAGAGAGCGACTTACTTGATTCTTGCATTGATGCTTACTCCCAGGCCAACAACAGTTCTCATCCAACACTAAACGCCAGTCCCTTTCTTCTTGTTCCTTATCATCCATAGTATCCCTCATTTCCCGTAGCCGCCTCTCCCCCCGCAACATTGGCAGCTGCGTTATCAGTGCTCGGTGATGCACAGACCAGCTTGCCCATGCTAACTGGTCAGCATCAGTCTCTGACACTTGTCGAGAGACGCATTCGTTTCCGCTCCCGTACCAGCCAGTTCCAGCACCAAAGGAGGTAAATGGAGCACTGTTTGCCAACAGCGATGACTTACTTGGGAAGAGTGACTAAAAACTTCGCGAGCGGGCATAAGAATACCGTTCACTAACAAGATCCCTTAGTATCAACCAAAAACATTTGTACCAAGGTTCTAACTAAGTATTCACCATGTGCTCGTTGACGATGTCGAGGGGGATCGTTGCCCCAAAGAAAATAGAATAAGATAAGCAAGGCCAACAGAAAACCATTGTCATTCAGTATTCGATGCTGAAGGTATGCGCCCACGAGCAAACCTAGCGTCGGTTAAATCCAGTCAGGGGAGAGCCCCACACTAAGCTTAGTCCATGTTTCCAATCTTCAACCAGCTTCTCCAACCCATTCTCTCGATCTTTGGCCCTCTGTAACTCTGCCAATGCTTCCCTCTCAGACCGCAACTTCGCTTCAAGCTCTAACATGCGGAGATCATGCTCGCGTTCTGCGGCTTCGCGTTCTTCCTTCGCTTCCAGTTCGCGCCGTGCCAGTTGTTCGAGTCGCTTCATTTCCTCTTTACAGTGCCTGCAATTGGATGGGCGTCCTGCATGGCATTGCCATGTAACCGTGTGGGTGCCAGCCGAACACTTGTCTCTCAACAGCGCCTTGCACAACATGGTAGCGTGAATGTTGGGCTGGTTGGGAGCTGTTCGGAGGGGGTGACATTTCAGAGCACAAGGATGGACATTGCACTTGAGCAGTATCCCGCTGTGCAAAAGAGAGTTAGATTGCACAATTGGTGCCCGATATGAAATGCGACAATCACCAAGGCTCTGTGCAACCTCCATCGGGGGCATAAGCATCAAAATCTTCGGGCTGTTCCATTACACGCCTCTTGTCCGGGTGTTTCTCGCACTTGACAGGGAAACCTTCGAATACATAACCTCCCTTCCGCATGAGATTCAAGAAGTCGGTCCAAAGTTTCCCCCCTTTCTTGGAACGCTCGAATGTAGCTGAGTTTCCAATGAGGATGAGGCCATTGCGTGCTCGTGATATGAGCACGTTGAGACGCTCAGGTGAGTCCATGAAGCCAATGGAATTAGACGGGTTCGATCGACAAAGACTTGCAACCACAATGTCACTCTCCTCGCCCTGATAGTTGTCTGCCATCAGAGGCTTGATTTAGTGCTTGACAGCACACGCGTATGTATCACGCACCAATAGTAGCCAGTCGAATGCGCGTTTTCTTTTTCTTCGAGTCCGCATCCGTCAGCAACCCTGCTCTAGAGAGGTCACCTGAGTCCAAATCGTTCAAGATAGGATCCGTCTCGTTCTTGAGTGCATCCCGCAGATGCGATAATTGGCCAAGGTAGGGCGTCAAGATAACGATGTTATCGCTCCCATAGCCTTGCTGCGCAAGATACCGCACTATTCGGAGTACCATCTTCACCTCATATGTATTCTGTTTCGATGTTGTCGAGCCCCCGTCTGCCCCATCAGATATACGTTTATCCTCGTCTTCAGGATGGTTGTGATTCACGAAAATGACGTTGCTTTGAACGCCGCGAATGTTCTCCCTGTTATTGGTTTTAGGTGCATCTTTGAGGTCTGGATATGTGAGTGCGCGAATCAAAGCTGATATCTCTGGACGCATGCGGTGTTGAGCAGAGAGCGTCACGTGAGGGAACCCTTTAAGCACGAGGCGCTCAAACAAAGATCTGTTGAGGTCATAGCCCTCGCCTTTCTCCACTGTCAGGGCATAATTCTTAACTTTGGGTCGCAGTTGCCTGGAGCGGATCAGTGGCAGGGTATACCAAAGAAGTCGGATGATCTTACTTGTGGTCCCCAATGAGAATCATTTGGGAAGTAGTGCTACTCAGGGCCGTGATGACGTGACTCTCGAGGATTTCACCAGCTTCTTCGACAAGCAACACATCCGGAGAAGCAGCTTTGATGTCCTCTGCGAACTTTGCAGCACCCGTCGTTGTACATCCAATGATCCTTTTGCTTTTCAGTTGTTCAATGAGAGCTTTCCCGAAATTGCGTGACAAGTCATCTTGGCAGTGGTTATACTCTTCGCCTGCCGTGCAGAGTTCCTCTACCACGTCTCGGAGGATATCTGACTTCCATTCCTCTACCTTCAGCTGACGGCGGCTCTTGTTCATATTCCAGATTTCATGCGCGGCTTGTACGTGAAGCTCATTCTTGAACATCCGAGCGTCACCGCCCTGCATCCATTCAGAAATGAGGAAGGTTTCATCCACCACCTTGCCGTTACGCCCCACGAATCTCATCATGTCTTCCGGGTCGGGGACACGGAATGCATTAAAGAAACTGGGATCCTTAGACTCGGTATAGGCTAACAAGGTCTCAGAACTTGGCTGAAATGACTGCAGGGTAGTAAACGAGACTTGGAGTTTACTGAGATGATGACTTGCTTCACCTTTCACCTCATTGATGAGTGCCCAATCAACGGGTGAACATGTGGCCCTCTGCTTTCGGAGATTATAAACGCTGAGGTCTTCAAGTGCTGGTTTTGCGCGGCCACCGAAACGAACGATGTCCTCTCTCGGAATGCCTATGTCAATAAGGTCCTCGAGAAATTGATCGAGGGCATGGTTCGTGTAGCACACCACGAGGATGGTCTGCCTGGTGTACATGTGCAGTGCCTTAGCGAGAAGTGCGCCAATGAAGGATTTCCCAGTGCCTAAAGATGCGTAATCAGCCACACTATTGGGAAATCCGCCGAACAAGGGATCGCACCTGGCGGGCCTTGAATTAACGATACCCTCTGTTTAAGCCCCGCAAGAAGGGAGGAAACTTGGGAAGGGTCAAGGACGATGGATCTTGGGGTCCGAAGTAGCGGTTTGAGGTCCATTGAGGGATTTCGACTAAGTAGTCCAGTAATCCTTGTAACAACAACAATGGGACTCGCGATCTCCTTCCCATCTTCCCAAAACAGAATCTCCTCTGAGAGTGGTAAAACTTGCATTCTCTGGAGTGCTTTCAGCACAGGCTCGAAAGCGAAGACTGCACAGTCAATCTGTATCAAGCGAAGATGTTTGGTTGTTTTGAGCTGCAGAAGTGCCTTGGAAAGGCTAACTTGTCCTTCGATTTGGAAGATGATGATGGGAGGCTTTTTCGCCAGCAAGTCTTCCTCGCGGTGGATGGTGCCCAAGCCAAGAATTGCACCATCACCAATGAGGCATGCCAAGGATTTGTGGCGAAGCATTCTTGATCCACGACGATCATCGAGGAAGAATCGCTTCCTGTCTTTCTCCTGAACGCCCTTGAGTATCGGAAAGTCAGAATCGCATTGGAGCATGAGACCCCAACGAGTTCTCCGGTTTTCAGGACCAGCGTAGATGTCCACCGCCTTGATCCCATCAATGACCAGCCCTCGCTGCCTCCCCTGCTTCTTTTTCAAAGCGATGTCGGTGTCCTCCTTCAGCTCATGCATCATATCATCCCGTAACAAACGGAATGTATTGTCCAGATAGTCGGCAACGCGCGTCTTCTTGCCTTCTGGATCTTCGAGATGGGAAGCACGCCGTAGTGCTGGGTCCTTATTGCTAGATAACTCGTCTGCCGTAGGGAGAATAGCAATCTCGCGAAAATCAACGAAATCGTTATCATGACGTCCGCCAGGGACGAAATCAAAATCCGCCGAGTCGGTTAAAGTTGCACCAGCGGGAGAAAGGATGTATTTGATGAGATATCCCTCCGATCTAACCTCCTGTTGATCAGAGTTGATGATTTTGTCGAGCATAGAAGGACGACTGGCGAGTTGGCGGTAGATAGTCGTGTCTCGGTTGGGCATTTGGAGGAGGTACGACAGGACTTTTGCAAAAACGCGCTCGGCCCGCTCGTTCAGAGTCCCACTCTCGAAAGCCCTGTGAAACTCGTTCCAGAAAATGGGCGGGTCGACGATGTTGACAATTACACTGTTCAACACGTCGCCGCCCATTTCGGCACGAAGGAGGAACTCGAGCACGTTTGAGGCAAGTCCATTTAGGAAATCGGGCCTAAGGTCGGAGCGCATGGCCAGCTGAACAGCCGGAAGTCCATGAGGGCTGGCGACGATGTCGTTCGCGCACTTGGCCGAGTCAACCTGCGCACATAGACCTTGCAAGAACAGTCGACAATCATTCGAACGCTGCTCGAGCTTGACATTGCCATGGATGATATCGTTGAACCGCTTTTGCAGCTGTTTAGTTCGCGGGTTAGACATAGGAACGGCAGAAATGAAACAAGACTCGAGGTGGGTGCCGTGTGGGGAGTACGCCTCTAGAGTTTACGTGCGGCGCAGATAAGACTACCCCAGCCTTACCATGACAATTAGAGCGCTGAGGGAAAAGCCGGGCCCTTAACGGGATGATCGTCGCTGTATCGGTTTGGCAGTTCCACACAGTGACATGATGAAGTGGCAAGGCTACCGCGAAGTTGGAGATGAGTTGTGGTTCATGAGTAGCCTCCATGGGACATGGATCCTGGGGACCAGGAACGATCGAAAGGAAGTTCTAATCAGTTATCAACATGGAGGGTAGGTCGGTGAGCACGCACCTGCTACGGCTTCCACCGGATTATTTCTTTCCAACGGCTCCTAAGTCCTCCATCTACACCCGCGTGCTAAGTACGGCGTCCATAAAAATTGTTGATGATTTCACTTCACGAGTGGTGCCAGATCTTCACATCGAAAACATGGAAAGCACGAACTTGTCGTTTCTGAGAAATTCTGATTTTGCGCTCCAGATTACCCGAGTCCTGTAATCTTTCCTACAGAACATCTTGACTCATCAGCTACTATACATCTTTGGGGGCGCACGGGACTCGAGTCAACTGCCAGACCTTGCAAAAGTGCCGACGGCAGCGGGTCGTCTGAAGCTCGGAAAGTAAGTAAAAGTGAGCGTAGACGGGTTAAGATCGGACTCGGAAGATCTTCAGCTGGCCCCATCAATCACATTCCGGATTCCGGATTGGAACCCATTGCTAGCCACAGATGATTTGTTGGCTCTAAGGTTCGTTGCTTCCGTTGCCACGTCGAAGCCGAACGTGGACTCTTCCCAACTAACATCGCTTCACGGTAGCCCTAAAGGCCTGGTCTCCTTCTTCCTGTTCCTTATCACTCATCAGTAAACGGGATTTTAGTCAGAACCAGTCATAAACCGGTTTGTGACCAGTCCTGACCAATTGCCGGTTCCCTGATGCTGCCTGTACGATCTCTCACTTGTTGCGACTCTGGACTACTCTGCTGTACCTTGACCGGCTAACCTCACCAGCTGCATGACTGCTCGGTGATGCAAAGCCAGGCACTTCACCTTAGACATCAAAACCGGGTCCCCCAACCTCACCAAGCTCGCGCGTGTGCCACACCATACCTCATCGGGGCTCAGATGCAAATGCAGTAGCGAGAGGGTCTTCATCACCTTTACTTTCCCGGGCGTATGAATGCCCTGCGTGGCAGAGTCAAAACTTCAGTTAACCAAACAGTGGGTGTGATGCTGTCTTGCAGAGAGGTTGTTATGCCGATGGTGTTCATACACTAGAAACAACCATAGAGTGCACGCACCAAGAAGGAATGCTAACCACTAAAATCATCCTCGCCATCTTCCCTCTCTCCCTCTCTTCTGCTAGTCGTCCCAGCGTGCCTGGGCCAAGTTTGGGCCCCTCGTTGGCACACAATTGGACGACTTTGGGCAATTCGCTCCCGATCGTAGGTATCAGTCTTGACGACCAAAGGCCCGTCGCGTCGCTGAGACCTGCTCTTATTGAAAAGCTGCGAAGAGCTGACCGGTCAAGCAATTCGACAGCTATTCCATGTGGCGAGACGATACCAGTCATTCTATGGACACCGTACTGCCCCTGTTAGCGGCAAGTGTGTAACTGTCGGTGCCGTGGGTGGCTCAAAGAGCACATTCAACTACGTATGTAAAGCATTCGATGTCCAACGCGCGCACCTGTCCAGTGCGACGCCAAGCTTCTTACAAAAAAAGTTCAGCAAATTGCGTTGCATGGCTCATCGACGAGTGCGACACCTGGTATCAGCTCTGCAACCCTTTTGGCAAGTGTAACCTTTCGCGAAGTTGTTCATTTCCTTCCGTAGTTCTTCCGTGACCTTCGTGCGACTGCTTTTCGTGAGGCCAACCATGATGCTCATGGTGTCTTGAGGTCAGTCATCATGACGCCTTGGACCAGTTCCTTCCTCTCAAGCACATCGCGCTTTCTGCCAATGGAACATGCGTCTCCGATTCACGGTCATAGAATGATGCATGTGCGTCTGCTCGGTCAACGCGCTGCGTGGTCTCGGATATGATATATGAATTCCGATCTGATCCGCAAGAACACACCAAGTCCGTGGTCTCGTCATCCGTCAGCTGCTGACGAAGCTCACACGTATGACACAGCATGACTAGTCATGCACATGATTACTACGCCCGTTCGAGGAGCACGTATGTAAGAGCCGGTCGAATCCGCCTCATCTCATTGTTCAAGTGCTAATGATACCTCTCATCCTCTATGACATTCCGTCCAAACTCGAAGGGAATTTTTGGTCTCCCAATACTGCCAAGCCAAGGCAAGTAGTAGATGTCTCTTTTGAGTTAGGCATAACCTGGTATATAGGTTCGTCTTGGGCTACAAGGGTCTTCCCTTCCGGTTTGAATGGGTGGAGTATCCTGATATCGCCCCGAGAATGAAGGAGATCGGAGCAAGAAAAAACAAGCTCGCAGATGGCAGAGAGATGTACACTCTGCCTGTTCTTAGCGATCCAAACACCAATGCACTGATTACCGATTCCTGGGAGATCGCCGAGTATCTCGAGATGACATACCCCGAGGAGCCCATCTTCCCCAACAAGAGCAAAGGCCTCGTTCTCGCCTTCGACACTGCGGTTTCCAACCTAGGGAGGGCCGCCGTTGCATTCCCCTTCCTCCGTGTAAGCCGGATCTTGCACGAGCGCAGCGCGGAATACTTCATCACCACGAGGGAGGCATCGTTGAGAAGGAAGATCTCCGAGTTCTCTCCTGAAGGGCCAGAACGCGACGAGCACTGGGCCATTATTAAGGATGCAATGAGTACATTGAAGCAGTGGTACGACAAGGAAGAGGGGAAGTGGCTGATGGGGGACGTCTTTTCCTATGCCGACATAATCATTGCGTCTCGCCTCTTTTGGTTCAAGCGGATACTGCACGACGACGAATGGGAGAAAGTCGCGAGCTGGCACGATGGGAGGTGGGGAAAGCTACTCGCTGATGTGGAAAAGGAATGCAACGAGGTTTAGCAAGGCCTCTATGTACGCAGGATAAGCTCACCTTGACACCACAACGTCACCCATAACCATCTTTTCTTTAAGCACCTCTTCATAGATAGTAACTATGAAACCGAAGCTGCTTTCCCCCCTCCTGAGCGTTTTCAGGCTGACTATGCGGCTTTTCCGTATCCCCTGAGGGGGTTCCAGCTTCTGCCAGATCAACGCTGCGACTTCGCCCTCGGCAAATGTCTCCTTTGTCCTCAAACCCGTGAATGACACGAGTGTGAAACCTTCAACGAATATGGAAATGGGATGACTGAGCCTGGAAACCGTGTGGCATACGTTTTTCCTCGCCTATACTCGCCTGAAGACCATCGCAAGGACTTCTGCCTTCTTCGCCTCTGTACTGGCACTGGAAAAAAACGGTACCTTGACTCCAAGTTTGCGAGACGCGGCTAGTGCAAGTACAATCTTTGTTCCCGTTTCAGCTGTACTAGCCAGGAGTAAACCACGTCTAGCGAATCTGCGTGCCGACTTGATGTGTTCGACAACGACACGACACGTTTAGGATAAACGCGCGCTATCGAGTTTGGCGAATGCCAGACCCATGATGTCCTGCTTGTCTCCGACGCATTCGCTTGTCCGATCAAACCAGCACCATCGGGCAACGCGAGGCATAGTGACAGTCTATGGGGGCTCGAGACTGAGCCGCCTGAACCAAGGGCTTGTCGCGACTATGGTCAATGCCGTGTCGCAGGTCAACAAGTGCTAGCGCCTCCATCAAGACGTCAGCAGTCGAACAATCCTTTACTAGGACACCCACTTGATCCATCCTCCTTTCTATATCCATGAGGTACTCCTCCGCTCCGGACATCCAGGTCACCTCAGAGCAAAGCACATAAAGTGCAAGATAGGTTGGGCTGGGAAGACAAAATTCAGTCCTCGTAGAAAAGGTCACAATATCGGGAACGCGCATTCTCTCTTTCGGTTCTCTCCGGGCTTCGTATGTACGATACGTGTCTCGTGCACCATGTCGACGGGTATTAAGAAGTGTGCGAAGGGAAAGATCCGCCGCTCCATGGGCCTAAGCTACAAGACAAGTTCGTTAAAGGCTCGGTAGCTCGCTTGCTCCATCGACATGATGTCCTCGAGCCGATGGATTCGGTTGCCCGCCAACTCCCCGAGGACGTTGACATCAGTGAACGTCGATAGGGTCGTCCAGGCACTCGCAGAATGGAACTGCTGCACCGGTTTCTTGAGTTGACAAGAAGGAAGATGTCGCAAATACTTCTTTCCCTCTTCTATATTATTTTTATTAGTTACTTCCGGAGTGATGTGCGCAATCTCCAACCATACAAGACCACCGTCTTGATACCTATCTCCAGTAAGCATGCAATGATTATTATCGCGATGTCATGCCTTCTCGGGACATCGGAGGGATTGAGCTGCAGAATACTCGTGTGAACGTACAGCTGCCCGAGCCGTGCGATTACTCTCATTCATTAGAGTCAAGAAATATTGACGAGCATCTTCAAACGACGGGTGAGAGGGGTGCTCAAACGGCTGAGGCGTTGGTCCACTGCTACACTTCAAATTAACCGTGAGCGGACCAGTAGATTGACTCCAGATAGCGGACACTGGCTGAGACTCACAAGCGGGGACAAAGAAATTCAGATAATTCCCGCTATCTTCATAAGTTCTCCATCGTCTACTGTTGAGGTGATATTGCGTTGAACTTGACTTCGGCCGTTACCAACGGGGGCTGATCATAACAAGTAACCGAGGAGGTGAGCGCACATAATAGGGGCAGGATAGAGTTGGAGAGCTTGAAGATCGGACGCCTCAGCCTCGAGGGCGAGGCATCGTTGGTATGCAGCGTGGAACGTACTTGGCGGAAAGGGAGTGTGGGAGGGAGCGGGATAGGCATGTCTCAAAGAGAGTCTATGCGGACGTTGGGAGTGGAGGTAACACGACAAAGAGAAGGTCAACTTCTCTCATCGGTCCGACAATGCTATCAACTTGATAGCATTGCCAAACCGATGACAAGTACTGAAAAGGCGTGTCCACAACTTCACTGAGACAAAGCGCCTTCACTTTCGACAGTGGGATGTGAATGCATTTCATAATACTCTTATCTTCTGCAGAAGCCCGTCTCGCTACCCGGACAAGTCCTGACGTAGGCGGCACCCGGCGACGTGCATCAGATTTATCCGGTTTGTTTCGAGACTACTCCCAAGTGGGTCAAGCCGGAACACAGTTACACCTTACATACCTAGCTGGATCAATGACAAGTCGATGCTGTTGCGGGGAAGACCGAAAGATAACCATGCCATGCGTGCTCGAAATGATCATCATCATTATGCAAACTTCATAGTGGGATTCGTAACGGTATATCAGGGCGACGTCAAACCATGTTCAATCCGACGGAATCGTAACCATATCTTGACACTCTCAAGGTTCCTTACCGTTATTCTTGGAATTGGCAAACGTGATTTGGCCGGCTGCCACTTGCAGAATGACTCCTGCGATGACAGCAAACAAGAACGCAAACCAAGGCAGTATGGCAACGAGTTTCACTGGAAAAACGAAAAAAAAACGAAAACTTCAGCGATCCGCGTCGGCGAGTCGAGAGGAAAAGGGCTTACAGTACGAAGCATCCTTGTAGTACGGGCTCAGTCCGAGAGTTTGCTCGATGTTTTGGATTTCGGCTGTTGGAACTGATATTCCGTCTAGCGTGGCGCTAACTTTGGCCTGACGTGTTGCAAAGAACACGTCAAAAGGGATGAGAGTCGCCAGCAGCCAAAGGCCGCAAAAGTAGAGTAACCATCCCTGGATTCGAAGGGAGAGTGCGGTGGTGCGGCGGGGAAAGAATACGAATACGATGAAAAGTGCAGAAAGAACCACTTGGAGGGCACAGCCTGCGAGAACGACCGACCCTGCGTCGGAGATGTCTACACCGTGGGAAGAGGAAAATTAAACACTGTGAGCCAGGACTGATATCAGCACGTTACCTTTGGTGTTGACATTTACGACCGCCCCCTGGGGTGCTGCGTTGTAAACTTCCTTCACTGCTTGATTTGCCCTTTGTTTTTTGGCACTCGTGAGACGGGCGTTTGTATGTGACACGCGAGAGAGCGACTTACTTGATTCTTGCATTGATGCTTACTCCCAGGCCAACGACAGCAAAAGCGAACGAGAGGAAGAGGGTACCGAGTCTCTGAATCCTCCAAGGCTGAGCGGGAGAAGACATCGCTGTCGATGGGCTTACAGAGAGAGAGTCTGCCTCGGTCGTGCTTATATATCGTCCGGTCCGTGGCACCATACGAGATCCGAAGTACCGGCTTCTTTGCTTGCATACCTCCAAGTCGGATCCGCCCAAAAGGCGTTAATCCATCGATGCTTCAGCTGGTCACAATCCAATTTTTTTCATACAATATATATTCGACGACATGACCAGCGTCATTACTGTAATTTACCGTATTGCAGTCCTTGCAAGGCCGAACAACTGCAGCTGCAGCCCCGTGCTGGACGAAAGCATACAATGTTATGTAATCGTTCCGAGGTTCTTCGTGTCATTACGCGTGGCAGATCGATCTGCGGGTCTCCTCCCCATCTGTTGAGCCGATTTCTTGCCTATCGCATCGACACTAAGTCCAAAACGAAGCATCTTGACGACCAACTGATATGGCAATACGTTGAACTGCATCGAGGAGCAACGTGGAAGTTTAGTAGGTGAGGAGCGCGCCTTGTTAACCATGCGAGGGAGACGCGAGTCATTGGTATGCTTGCGAAGAATTCTGAAACGAGGGGGATTCACTGAGACTCAGCAGGACACGCGACTTTTCCGGGCTTAGTGACCAACCCGGTACTACGGGGGTACCGTCGTTCCGAGGGGAGCATCTATATTCCACGGTAGCGACGGTCGGGCGCCAAGCCTGGAGTCGTATCAGAAAGATATTTGCAGTTCCTCTTTAGCTACAAAGAATTCGAGTCGGAGTCACGTGTTGCATAACCGGTTACCACTTGGGTGGGATCCCTCAACGGAGCCGGACTCTAAAAAAATAGATATGGGTATGGGTGCTCGCTGATTTGCGTCAGCAGGAAGCTCAATGGGAAGACGATTCCAGCTTCCTCTCGATTATTGCGATCGACAAGTGTACTACATGTGGATGAATTTGTGGTAAATTATGAGCAACGACCAGCATAGGTCGAGCGCCGAATCAAAGGCCGGATACCATTGTAACAGGAGGGGAGAGCTGACCCACGTATTCGAAGTCTATCCGGTATGTCGTTCCCCTCATCGTCGACGTCCTCTATTCCCCGTAAGGATACCCATCGTCCCATTAGCCCTCTTCGCAAATGCAGGATCTTCCGCAACAATACACGAGACATGTACGCCGTCCACGTGTTGTTGACCTCAGAAGACCACGCATCCTTCAGGCAACTCCGGTAACCCATCCGTACCCATCGCCATCCCAGGGGGAAGAGGCCCCATTATCTCTTCGGGCGGCGATCCGTACGATTGCAACTGTGATACGGACGGAAACGTTCCCGTAGTGAGTCACGAGAAACAAAAAAGTGGAACGACGATAGCCTAGCGGTTTGCGTAAGAGAAAGACAACTCACCTCACCCATAGCCTCAGTTATCTTCTCCCTCGTCTTCGCGTCCTCTTCGTTATATCCTTTTTCCTCGAAGATCGTGAGGAGCCGCTTAATACAGGTCCTTTGCTTTTCATATCTCTCCTTGTCCTCCACGGAGAGTGCGGGGTGGGAGGCTAGGTACGCAGGGAACTGTAGTCATTAGGACACGTGAATATAAACCAATCTGGAGAGAACTAAACAAAATATACCTTCTCGTCCAACTCTTTCAACGGCTCATACAAGACTTCTCTGCTCATCAGTTGACCCATCATCGCTTCCAGCATACCAGTCAGCTCATCCCCCTCCTTAGGGTCCATCGTCTCAAGACCCTGCAAAAGTGCCGCGAGCGATGGATCGTCGGGACCCGGGAACGTAGGCAAGGGTGCGGTGGATGGGTTACAATCAGACTCGGAAGACTTCAACTTGTCCATCGTGTCTCGAATGCGGGATTGGAACTCATCGCTGGTCGGTGCAGGTTGCTTGTTGGGTCCAGCTTTACTCGTCGAAGGGGGCGGCGTGGAACGCTTCTGTTGGGACGTCGACGTCGATGCCGGTGCTGTACCTGGCATCTTGTCCATCTCTTCGGCCAGCATTGCTTCCCACGCAGCGCTAATCGCTGGATCTCGTCCTACGTCATCCCGAGCATCGAGATCGAGTCCACTATTCTCAGCCAGCTCGCGCATGAGCGATTCCATACCCTTTGCGAACTCGGACGCAAAGGCAGTGGTCATGGGATCTTCATCGCCTTCATCTTCCCCTTTGCTTTGATCGTCCTTTTGTTCCGCTTGTTGCTCTTGTTTAGCGGCTGCTTCGGCGGTAGGAGGTTTCACCTGGTCTGGCGACCGTTTGAATTGCTCGAGTACATCTACAACGCAGTGGGTAAGTCAAAACTGACATGACTAACACGACGTCGTCGTTTCGCGGGAGATCGATCGTCTCCAGCCGGTTGTGTGGAGAGAGGGGGAGGGAGGGGGAGACCGAAAGAGAGTGCTAACCGTCGAAGTCGTCGAAGTCATCCTCATTCTCGTCGGCGTGGTTTAGCTGTGGTCGGGGTGGATTCGTATTGGAGGAGGTAGACATGACAGAACCTGTAATCAATCAAATGATACTACTTTCGGGGGTAAAACTCGTTCCTGTAAAATCACATGCGTTGCTCCAGTGACCATATGGTTCGACTGCAGCGTGTTCATTCCTTCCATTTCATTTCATCACTATCCGGCTTAGCATCGTATACAACGGTCTCATCCGGCTCCCTTCTCAGTCTTCTCTGCAGGGCACCTTTCGTAATTGTTTTGATTCCGTAGTCATCTTTCCAACCCAATCCAACTTCAATTCGTGTGGACTGCAAGTCAGCATTCGGCGTGCGTGTGAGCGGCGACAGCAAAGCAAGAAGCAACCGTAAGGTATCTAAACGAGCGCTATGATAGTGTAGTAACAAGCGTGCAAGTAACATCTATGTTCTTGTACTTTCTTTCCCCCTTCTCTTTTGCTAATAGATGGGAGTAGAGATCGACCGGGCAATCTAACCGGAGAGAAGTGACTCATTGCGCACTCGAAGAATCCGATCCCTCGTCGTCCTCTCCCTCATTGACGTCGCCGGTCCCCTGCAGAGCAACACGTTCCTTCTGATACTCGTGCCCAACGAAATTCATCACGCTGCAAAAACAAAAAAAAAAAAAAAGAATTGCAAAGTGAGTATCATGGTCTGAGATGATTCAAGGGAAGAAAAAAGGATACTGACTAGATCGTCCCGTCTGCACATCCGACCACAACTTCTTCATGGCTCAACTGCATCGACATCGGATTCTTCTCCGGAACAGCTAAACCGGAAAATTTATTCGGTAAAGTGCCCAGCAAGCCCTTGACTTTGCTCGGGTCTCCACCGACGTGCGCAAGAGCCGCCCAGGCTCCGCCGAGGGGTATGATATTCGTATCGATGTCGACGACGGAGGCAGGAGAGCTCGAACGCTTCAGGTTGTCGGATCTACTGTCATCTCCGTCTACGGTCGACCCATCCAGGTCTTCTCCATCACCTATCGTCGAATCCACTGGTGTTGGGTCTCTGTCCGCATGAGTTGAGATCAGAATCTAAGTCGAGCCATCAATGTCAGCTCATGCCCACCACCCAAGGTATACATAACATATATATAAGCGGGAGCGCACTCACCCTGCGATCTGCACCAGCTCTGGAGCTAAATCGAGTTGCAGTCACTACCCTCCTCTTCCGTGGGTCCACTGCGCCCACAGCTACGTCGGGCGTCTCGACCAACGCAATCAGTTTGGGCGGCGCTGTCAGTATCGCGGCGCGACCGAATCGGATTGAGAATCCCTCTGCGCCAATGGCTCCGCTGCCTATGGGCGAAAGTGGCGTCCCCGCTCGAAGAGAGGTCGAAGAACCGGTGGGATGGGAGGTTATTGGCGACGCGAGGGAGTATCGAGATCTGGCCACCGTCGTTGGAACGTTACTAACGGATATCCCAAGGGATTGCCTTGATGCAGGGGTGGCGATTGACGACGTCGATTTTGCCAGCGAAGAAACCGTACGGGTACGCGCGGGCGTTGGAGAAGACGCACGCGTGTTGTTGCCCGTGGGGCTAACCACTCCGCTTTCGATCGTGCGATTCTCTTTGTCTTCCGTCCATTGAAGATGTAGAATGATGGATTTTGTAGCACACTGACGGTTCCATACAATGAGCATGGTCGTAGCAGTGCATGTAGAACACCTTACCGTCATTTGTGTACCTTTTGCTGCAAACCACTGTAACATGTTGCTGGGTGCCGCCCCGACGTTCCACAGCTTTGCACTCAGAAGGGGGTCATTACTTCCCAGCTCTGAGAGCCTAAAGTGAGAAATCATCTCTCTTCGCTCTAAACCTTGATTAGGTGACACCACTGGACTCAAGGCAGGGCACGCACTGATCGAGAAGACGCGCACGATGCCATCAATGGTAACACTGACCACCCTTTCTCCCTCCTCTGCGTTCGGAGAGCCAATGAGCTGAACACCAATATTCACAGTCGTCTGTTGTCCGAAGCGCACGATTTTGGTGCCCGCACGCCAATCCCAGCAAACGAGAGCTTTGTCTGCCCCAGCACTGACGAGATTGCGCGATGAAAGTGCGACAGCGCGAATACCGTTCAAGTGTCCGGCAAGCTGCTGTAGGGGAGTAAAGGTGACTGAAGAGAAAAGGTGCACACGGCTTTCGTCCGACTATGAGTGCAACGTGCCATCAATAACTATGTACGGAACGTACCCAACGTCGTGGAACCCAACAACGAAGACCTCTGCATCTGCGTGTCAGCGCAGCTATATAGAGAACGGAAGGCGTACAAACCTTCCTCTGCTAAGAAGTCGACACAGCTAACGGGTTTCTTAACCGATAAACATTTCTTCATTTCTCCAGTCTCGATATCCCAGAATCGGATAGTTTCATCATAAGATCCCGAGATGAGCCGCTTGCCTGCATTACGAATAAGTCTTAGATCGACATTTTCGCACGCAGAACCCGCACACACCTCTCAAGAGTAGGGTAGTACAGAAGTTAGTGTGTCCGTTTAAGAACTTGATGCTCTGAGGAAGTCCATTTGCGAAGTTGGACTCGCGATGATGCAGGGAGCGGTACAAGGGATACCTGGACGGCATCGACTGTCAAACCTTGGAGAATATAAATGAAGAGGTAAAGGCTCACCATCCTTCGGGTTTCTCGGGAGTTTTGACGGGTATGGGATCACTTGCAGTCAAACGCAAACAGTGCCAGCGCCATAAGGCGGGATGCCGGGACAGTGTGAACCATTTCTTCGATACCTTGAAACGTGGATTCTCGTCAGCTACTCAGCTCGCGCAGATACGTCGTCGCCGAACGACCGGTATATAGCCCACGCAGTATCGCGCAGATTTTTTAGAAGCGTTTATGACGGCTAGAGAGACTCACCAAGCCAACTTTCACAACTTCTTTTACGCTCAGATGACGGAAGATGCGTAAAGCTAAGTCGGGTGCCAAGGAACCGACAATGTCGAATGACGACTTGAGGTATTTCTGCAGAAGAAGGATCTGCAGTGGTATATCACCAGGTAAAAGGGCTGTATGCCGAAGAAATGAGGGAGGGAAACTGTCAGATCAATCACACAGCTCTATGGAAAAAGACGAGAGGTTACCGACAATCTAGTATTAGTCCGATCCTGTCGGAGCGAAGTGCTGGTTAGCCATAAACAATCCGAAGGAAGTCTTGGAGAATGCGAAGGAGGCAAGTGATGCCCGCAAGGAGTAACTGATTGATGTCACTTACAATCTCATCCGTGCTTCCCGTCCGAGTCTCCGCACCACCTTCTTCACCTCTTTTTCATTGAAAGTTCCCTTACCATCCCCCTTCAATGCCCCCTCTAACCCAATTCCTTCATCATCAACAATATCACCATTATACCCACCCCAATAACCGTTAGCCTTCCTCCCGCCGCACACGCATATCTCCCCAAAATCTTGTTCGGACTTGCTTCGGGTACCCGATTGAAGGTGTTCTTTGAGCATGGATAATTCGGCTTGAAGAGCATAAGCCTGGGCAGCGCTACTTGCTTGGGCGCGTTCGAGTAGACGCTTGTAGGACGTTAAGCGGGAAAGGTGAAGAGCTCGTAGGTTACTGAGGGTAGATTCGAACTATTTCGGGCAACGAGTGTGTAGTCAGTAAGACGGAAACATCATAAGAGATACGACAGGCAGAGCGTCCTCCACTCCACAAAAGTGAAGGGATGATATTGTTGAGCGTGCTTTCTTTCACGGTGCAACGGCAGCCGAAAAGCGAAGTGCACGACAACGTTCAAGCAGTATAAGCTTTCCACACCGGTGCAGCAGTCGGAAGGTTCAAATTCTACGAGTTAACTCACCTCCTCGTCTCCAGAGCCTTCCCCAACATCAGTTACCATATCTAAGGTCATATCTTCCCCATCATCATTCCACGGATATGCCTCATCGTTCAGGCTCACAGCTCCAAGAGCACCATTCCCGAGACTGAAGGCGCACAAGTCATCAGGAATGGCAGAACGGCCTATAGCGGCTGCATCTCAAGTAAGTTACGCATGTGAATGGGAAACAATAATCCTTCGTACCTACGCGTGCGCGAGAGGAGCCCGATCCATGTCGTTGTACATGCTGTTTCTCTACAGAGCTAGGAATACCCTTGGAAGGGGTTCCTTGGGGTTGCGACACTCTGGCAGGAGTCTTTACACTTTTAGGCGACTTTCCTGGAGTTACAACTGGAGATTTATTTGCTTGTGCCTGCGACCTGGATGGAGTCGTCTGTGATGGCGACTTCCCGGGCGTTCCTTGTGTATCGGGTCTTCTCGGTGTACTCTGCCTGGCCACGGGTGGGGAGGCACCAACGCTCACAATAGGTGCGTTGAGCATTGGGCTGGCATCGCCTCCCAGCGACAGTGTCTTTTGCATCCTTTTGATAGGACTAGGTGAAGTGACGGTCATTGAGGGCGAGAGAGCGCTATGGCTGGTTGATACAGAGTTGGAACGTGCCAAGGGTGTGTTTGACAGTCCATTCTTTTGTGAAGACCTGGAGCGGTTTGAAGCGTCTGACATAACACGAGTACGCGAAGGCGTGGCCGGCACACCTGCGCCGGGATTGGTATTGGCAGAGATGGCACCCGCTAAACTTCGGGGGAAAGAACTTGGCGGGCCGATCAATGACGTGTGTCTCCCCTTCTGAGCCGGACTCGGAGACACGGGATCGGCACCCCGCACTTGAGGCGGAACAGAAAGACGACGCGCAGACTGCGAATCTGTACTTGGAAAGGCCGAGATTGGTTTTTTCTTGGTGGATAGTGGCATTGACGTTGGATTAGGTGGGCGACCTTTCATGTTTAACCTCACGGAGGCGATTGACAGCTTCGATGTTGAGATGGACGACGAGGTCGACAAAGACGGTTTCACGGTCGTGCAGCCGCTGGCATCGCTAGCATTGGAGAGCGCGCGCGGTTTTGCCAGTGGGCTCAGCGACGAACGCGTATTTGTAGACGAAGTCGACCTTGAAACTGACAAACGCCTTTGCGGCGCAGCAGAGGACTCAGAAGGCGCCGGCATTTTCAGTGGTAGAGTTCAGTTCAGAAACCTGAACTCCTTTCAAAGGATTAGCAAATAGAATGGGTATCTTGTAGTGTCGGAACGGAAGGTATACGAATGTTGTTGCCCGTCGTCCCAAATGATGACGACGAGAGCGCGTCGTGCCACCATACATCCGGTATTCTCACGCTGTCTAACACGGAACCAGATCGACGTAGCCCCTTTTCTGGCACGGACAGTACTTTCAACTGATCGATCGCTGAGCGCTGCCATCCCGCCTTTCTACGCGAACGAAGTTCTTACTAGCAGCGAAACACCCAGATCTATACGCTGACCATGTCTGCCACGCTTCACATTTGGTAGCATCACACATGTAGACAAAAGTGTTATATACATATGACTGGCGGCATGTACTACCGTTTGAAGTCGATCAAGGACAGGAGTCACGACCGCGTCTTGCCCCATTAAATCGGTGAAGATCGCGTCCACCGTCTGGCTGACCGCATGGTAAGTGTATCAGCGTATCAGAGCCCCTCGATTCTGATCTGTCAGAGTTGACAAAGTTATCTGCTTAGCCCTTAGTCCTTTCCAGGGACAACGACTGCCGGCATCAAGTAACCTAGAATATACCTAACCGTGGCTGAGGTGGACCAGGCACGAGACAAAAAATCAGCTAACCTTTTTCCCAGGATAGCAAACTGCCTTACCGCTCTACTGTCGCCCGAAGGTCATCCAAGCGTAGTTGGATTTCCCCCAACCGGCTTAAGAGGGCGGTGTGCTTTTCCTCGAGTAGGGAGATCGCATCGTCCCTCCATTCCACCTGCGGGTACACAACTGAAGGATCTTGGGAAATAGCGGACTGTGATGCAGACGGTATGTTTAGAAGGCGAGCTGAGAAAGAGACCGTGGTAGTTGGTGTGACACTCCGCCGGCTCAGTGTAGACATCGCAGAGCCAGGCCGTGGGCTCGGGCTGGGACTGGGCGGTCCCTCCGATCCTGATTCTGAGCCGTCCAAGTCTAACGAAGCATTTACAGGGGGAAAGTCGGTAGAATCAAAAGACTTGGTAGGCACAATTGGAGGTGGGCCAAACCGCAATTCTTTCCGAATCGTGCTTGCACTGTTCCTACCGAGCGAGTCTAGTATCCGCGGCTTGCGACCGCTCGCCAAGACCTTCTTTCGTGCACTCATGCCAATACAATCGACCAGCTGGTGCATCGCTTCCCGGTCAGAAACAGCACGGCGGCTTGCTGTGCAACGAATGGTACTAGGGCGCGGGAGTGTGTGATAAGGAGATAGGTTGTACGGGCGTATCGGCGTAGTAAATGCATTCAGGTGGGTCGACGGCATCCTTTCGAGTCCGCCGGAAGACAGCCTCGACTGGACGGATCCCAAAGGTCGGAGAGTCATCAGGGTATCTGACAAGCCCCTCCTGACTGATCCAGAAGGTAACAGGAAGGTATCCTTCGAAGGCCCCCAAGAGAACCCGATGAAAGCCGCCTCTGACTGGATAGAACCAGAGCTACTTCTAGTTCTGGAAGCAGAGTGGAGTGCGGATATCCCAGGCGACGAATGGTCAGCAGATGATTGGAAAAGTGCGGAGAATGCAAAGGGATGCGATTGAGAATCTTCAGGCAGCTCCAATACCGGTCCGGGAATTCCAGTTGATGGCATGGAGTAAGCGAATTGTGGAACATGTATGCCAACCGGCATCGCTTCTGAGAGGAACATTGGCACCGAGAGACCACAGTCTATAACAGTCCCTACCTTTACCAACCACCGACCAGTCGACATTCACAAAGAAAGGGTGTTCCATAATTTCCATGACACTCTGTCGGCCAAGTCGGCCCTCCCGATTTGTCAACAGTCTAACGGCTCTTAGAATACCATAGCACCCATTATGCAGCACGACAAACCTCTGTAATAAATTTCGACAACTTCCAGAGACTGCCAACGTTTTATCAAATTTCAAACTAGTCTGTTCAAGAATTTACACCTCACACGGAAAGGTTGAGCAGGACACTTACTTCGTGATCTACTATCCGAAGATACGTCGTCCTGATGTCCTTAGCAAAGAAGGGCGTAATTCCAAAAGCAAGTTCATAGATCATAACCCCTAGACTCCACCAGTCCGTTTCCAGACCACATATGGTATTTTGAGGGCGCGGGGCAGTAATAGAACTTTGGTCTGAAAGCTCGAGTGCCACCAGGGCATCTTCATGAGCTTGAAGTATCTCAGGTGATATATAGTCGCATGTCCCACAAGGAACTAGACAGTACTGCTGAGGGATCAACTGACTGCCATCTGGTTCGGGAGGGTTCAGTGGTGCCGCGGAGCCAAAGTCTATAAGTAATAATCGATAGTTTGATGTTAGGACGAAATTATGTGGCTTAATATCACTGCCTGACATGTCAGATATATATGACCCCCACCACATTATTTCAAACTTACCGATGAGCAAACCCTTGAGAATGGCACCAGTGAATCGCACAGACTGCCTGAGGTGCCCACCACAAAACATCGGATTCAGATATCCTTCCGTTTAGCGGACTTGATTCCAACACATCCCAAAGGGTACCCCCCTCAGCATAATCCATGATGAGGCAGAGGTGGGAAGGTGTTTGATATGCACACAATAGATGAGGCACCCACAGCGAGTCTTGACGCCTAGCTAGGAGTAAAATGTCACGTTCGATCTGAGGCAAGCATTGCTAGCAATTGCAGCGGAGTCAAGACAGGCTTCCTAAAGAAATGCAATCCTTTACCTCACGAGCTCGCAGAGCAAATGCCTTTTCGATGGACTTGCGTACGTATACGCGTCCATCCAAAGTACAGTTCACCACGTCTATCTGATAGGCGTTGTAAAATCCACAGGATCTGAATGCAAAGCAAACGGTCGCACAACTCCAAATTGTCCGTGGTCTAGAGTGCCGAGCACCACGAGATCCTTATCACAGAAACGCAGAGAATCGATTCTGATCGTAGTCGCTGCAAGACTGTTACAAACTGCAACCAAGTAAATAGATTCAAGCTGTTACGCACACGTTTTCCCAACAACATTCTGGCCATGCAAGACTCTGTCGAGCGCCAAACCCTCCTCATCGTCATCTTGAACCCGAAGAAGAGAACCTAATAGCACCTTGCGTTCCGCCCACGATAAAGACATGCATTAGTCGCTGTCCTGAAGATTATGGAAAGTTGAAGTGAAAGATATGCAGCGCTGGTATGAGGTGTCAGTAGTCGTGGCAATTTTAGTGGCAGGCGCGTTATTCGCATTGGTTGGCTAGAACAGGGGTCCACAGTAACATACCTACCTCGCAGAAAGTAGTAGTACAGTCTCAACGCAAACACGCCAGGTTTTACAAGTTTTTCATAAGAGGGCATGCATAATCAGGCTACATACACATGCTCGTCCCCAAGGTATGCAACTTTTATCAACTATGAGATAGTAGTTCGTCACATCGTCCGCAGCCAACCTGTCTAAAAGTGGATAGGTTTGCTGTATGCAGCCATGGCGGCTTCCTTGAAGGCTTCACTAAGAGTGGGCTACGTACCAGACATAAGATTAAGGGGTAAGCAGAATCGCCAAAGTCACTCACGTGTGCATGGGTCGTCCGCGCAATGTCTTCTGAACTGGCACCATACTCGATGGCAAGGACAGCCTCAGAGATCATCTCACCTGCATTAGGACCGATGATGTGAACACCAAGAATCCGATCTGTCTCTTTCTCAGAAAGGAACTTAACGAAACCCTCCGTGTCGAGGTTGGTCTTTGCTCGCGAGTTGGCAGCGAAGGGGAATTTTCCAACGTTGTATTTGACGCCAGCAGCTTTAAGGTCCTGCTCAGTCTTACCTACCCATGCGACTTCAGGGTGGGTGTAAACAACGGAAGGAATTGCATTATAGTTGACATGACCGTGGCCATGTTTGATGTGCTCAACAGCGGCAATACCTTGACCATGTTTTACTCAGCGTACATCAGATGTAGAGATTCGTCTGACCAACCTTCCTCCTCAGCCTTGTGCGCCAGCATAGGCCCAAATGTAACATCACCAATGCACTTGACATGCTTCGCCGACGTAGCAAGCTGATCGTCAGTGACAACACGGCCCTTGTTGTCTAGTTGTACACCTGCAGCCTCAAGGTTGAGGCCCTCGGTATACGGGCGGCGACCCACAGACACCAAGACAACGTCGGCCTCGAGCTTGAAACTACAGTAAGGCATTCGATGATCGCACCCGGATCCGTTTGCGCTTACCGTCTCTTCCTTGTCTCCCTTGGCAGACTGGGTCTTCACGGAGACCTTACCATCTTGCGTTTCAGCTGACAGGACTTTGGTATTCAGCTTGAACTTGAGACCTTGTTTCGCGAGGAGTTTCTGGAACTGCTTGCTGGGCGATTGTCAGACGAGCAGAATGACACCAACAGCGTCACACTCACGCAACTTCTTCGTCGATCCCAACGCCACCGATACCACCGAGAAACTCGACGACAGTTACCTCCGCGCCTAGTCGGCTCCAGACACTGCCCATTTCCAAACCAATGATACCACCTCCGATGACAACCATCTTGCCTGGTACCTCTTGCAAGTCAAGTGCACCAGTAGAACTTACTATCTGTTTCTCATCTATTTCAATGGCACCACCTGGGAAAGGTGCAACTTCCGAGCCAGTAGCGATGATAATGTTTGATGCCTCGACCTCAGTCTCCCCGCCGTCCAGCAGTTTAACCGCGACACGATTGGGAGAGACGAAGGACGCAGCACCCTTGATGTAATCGACTTTGTTCTGCTTGAAGAGCATTTCTATACCCTTTGTAAGAGAGGTAACGGACTGCTCTTTTGACTTCAGCATTTGAGGCAGGTTGAGCGAAACACCGGAAACTGCCAAGGATGAGCGTGGAAGTAGCAGGAAACATGGTTATTGTGTACGTACCATCGATACCACGTCTTTGAAGGTCATGTTTCGTTTGGTGATATATATGTGAATTATTCAGCATGGCTTTTGAGGGTATGCAGCCAACGTTCAAACACGTTCCCCCAAGAGACCCCCGCTTCTCCACGCACGCAGTCTATGCATGATCTAGTGACACCGAGCTATATGGGAATGACTTGGAGAAAGGTATACCTTCAAGCCAAGTTGAGCGGCCTTGATGGCAGCAACATAACCACCGGGACCTAGTAGAAGAGTGAGTAACAGCGCGGAATGGACGGCTACTACTTACCTCCACCAATGATCAAAGCGTCATAAGGACCGGAAGGCGTTGCCAAACTGCGCTGGGCTTGCCATGCTCCGAGCTGAAGAGTAGCCTTGCGCAACCGCCGTGCGACGTGCTGCCAAATGATAAAATAGGTTAGTGGACGGCAATGACCCAGATAAGTCCACTTGCCTTCTGCGTTGCCCTCTGTAATTGAAGCATGTTTGGCCAGTAGAAAAGACGAGAAAACTTGTGAAGCCGTCGCTGGAAGAACTTGTGCAATCCTCTTTTCGGGAGGCGGCGGATTGTGTCACAGCGTGTGATGGCAATCACGTGGCTTGTGACACTCCGAAGGGCGAAGTTGCTACTGTAAAAGCGCTACGACCAACAGCTCGAGCGTTTGATCAGGGGCAGGCGGGGCACATGATGTACTTAGCTAGCGGAGCAATGATAGTGGGAACTGTTCTGGCTGGGATTTCGTCGTCGCATCACCATAATATTAGGGACGTGCAACTTATGTATGTACACTACCAGCGTTCTCATGATCGTCGTTACCTATGATGGGGATGCTGCTCGGTCGGGGACCCGCCGGGTCTTGATTGCAGATCGATGATATCTTGAACTTCAGAATGATACGGTGTTCTGCCTGTAGTCTCCTTTATTTAGATGATTTCTCCCAACAGGAGTGCGTTGATAAGACTCTTCGAACTTCTCATTCCGTAAGTGCCCATTTTTTGGCGACAGGCGAAGCTTTTGGACGAGTCAGCTTAGCCCGTCCACAGCCTGGATCTTCGAACGCTCGCTCGTTGAGCACGAACCAAACTCATTCAGAGATCTTGAAACCGCGAAGCGCACCGCGGATGTCAAGATCTCGTACCGCCCGTTGAGCGAAGTCGTCCCCCGTCGAACCTTTACACATCTGTACCGCACGTAGTATGGAGCGTGAGTGAGGAAACCGCCATGACAGGTATGTGTGCTCACGAGTCAACGGTCTACTTTCGAAGTTTACAACTGACTGGGGACCTTTCAGCCCTTTCTAGTCCCCAAGTTCCATGTGGCATGGGAACGACTCATAAACTGCAGTAGACCGCCTCCGATGGCGGGTGGCCTCGCATCTCACACGCTACTGACAGAATTGCCATATCAATGCGACGACGATCATCTCTTTTAGGAGCCGGCTTTTCCCTCGGCGCTTTGGCTGTTGTGGTAGGGTTGGGGTACCCTTATCATCGCCGCAAGTAAACTCCAGAGGCGTGCCCCCCACACAACACCTACCTGAAGTTTTGTATTTCTGCCGTTCCTATGTCGGACCAGCGAACTAAACAGCTGCACAAGCGGTTCAACGATATCATCCATGGCAACGTCAAGCTCGAGCAGCGCTCAAAAGATTGTCACCTGTTCTTGCAAGGTCTTTGTGAACAGGGTGACCCGGCCAAGTGCGCAAACGACATCGTCGCCAACCCTCCTGGTCTTCCCGCAGTCCAGCAGGCCATGCGCTCCGACCTTAGGCCAAATTTCCTAAACGGTCTTGCCTCGGACGTGCTTGAGTTCCTCCTTCGTGCCGAAATGGGCGGCGACGTGTTGAACAAAGTCATTGTCAACATCGTCGACCCGCCCATTTTCTGGAACGAGTTTCATAGGGCTTTCGAGAATGGGACTCTGAACGAGCGGGCCCAGCGCGTTTTTGCAAAAGTCCTGACGTATCTCCTCAAAATGCCCAACCGAGAAACGACTGCCTATCGCCAACTTGCCAGTCGTCCTTCCATACTCGACAAAATCATCAACTCTGATCAACGCGAGGTTAGATCGGAGGGATATCTCATCAAAGAGATCCTTTCTACCACTAGCGCAGCTTCGACCAACACTGCAGATCCTGATTTAGTCCCTGGCGGACGTCACGATAACGATTTCCCTGATTTCCGCAACATCGCTATTCTTCCCACGGCAGATGAGCTAACGAGCACGAAGAAACCTGCACTACGACCTGCTTCCCTTCTCGAAGATCCAGATGGTAAAGAGACGCGCGTCGCCGACTATCTGGACAACACATTCCGTTTATTACGTGACGACATGATGCATGAGCTGAAGGAAGACATCGACATTGCCCTGAAGAAGAAGCAGGGGAGGAACCGAGGGCTGGTCATTGATGGGATCAAGGTAGTGGACATCTATACCGGTCCTGACAGCCGGAGAATTCACTGGGGTCTCAAGCTCCAATGCGGTTCCGATTTCCCTGCACTTAAGGATGTTAAAGAGAAAGACAGGAAGCAGTTCTTCCTCGATGATCATCGTGGATCAAGAATGCTTCGCCACCAATCCTTGGCATGCCTCATTGGTGATGGTGCAATTATGAGCCTCGGTACCATCCACCGCGATGAAGACTTGCTGGCAAAAAAGCCCCCCATCATTGTCTTCCAGATTGAAGGACAAATTAGCCTTTCCAAGGCACTTCTGCACCTCAAAAAAGCCAAGCAGCTTCGCTTGATACAGATTGACTGTGCAGTCTTCGCTTTCGAGCCCGTGCTGAAGGCGCTCCAGAGAATGCCAGTTTTGCCACTCTCAGAAGAAATTCTGTTTTGGGAAGGTGGGAAGCAGATAGCGAGTCCCCCTGTCGTTGTTACAGAAATCACTGGACCACTTAGTCGATATCCCTCGATGGATCTCAAGTCGTTACTTCAGACCCCAAACTCTATCACTCTTGACGATTCCCAAGTTTTCTCCCTTCTTACGGGACTTCAACAAAGGTTATCGTTAATTCAAGGCCCACCGGGTGCGCTTTGTTACTTAGGGATCCTTCCAATAGTATAGCTCATCGCGCATTCTTAGGTACCGGCAAATCCTTCATTGGTGCACTTCTTGCGAAGGCACTGCATATGCGCACCAAGCAGACCATCCTCGTGGTGTGCTACACGAACCATGCCCTCGATCAATTCCTTGAGGACCTTATAGGTATAGGCATTCCGAGAGAGGACATCGTTCGTTTTGGTGGCCGCGCAAAGCCAGCGCTCGAAGACCTTAGTGTTTTCAAAATGCAGAGGGAGAGGGTCATACGCTCCAAGGCTGACTGGACACTCATCGATGAGGCAAAGCAGCAAGCAAGTCACCATCTCGAAAAACTCCAAGAATCGTTTACTACTTTCCAGTTCTTTCAGCCAAGTCACGAGACTTTGTTAACCTATATGGAGTTTGAGGATTCTGACTATTTTGATGCATTCTGTGTCCCCGATCCGGAAGACACGATGAAGGTAGTGGGGCCCAAGGGAAAGGCAGTGGATAACACCTTCCTCATCTCTCGATGGATGCAGGGCTTGGATGCTGGGGTGTTCAAGAACGAGCGTCACATACGAGACGCAAAAGAAATCTGGAATATGGGCAAGAACCGCCGTCAGCTGAAGGTAGAAGAATGGAAGTCGGGCATCCTCAAACAGGTAGTAGAAGATTTCTGCGTAGCAGGCGAGCAGTATAACTACTATCAGGATGACTTGTCACGCAAGTTCGGGCAAGCCTTGGTTGAACAGCTGAAAACCAAAAGGATCATTGGGTGTACAACAACAGGTGCCGCAAAGTTTGCAGAAGATATCAGAGCTGCTTCTCCGGGCGTGTTGCTTGTCGAAGAAGCTGGTGAAATCCTCGAGAGTCACGTCATCACGGCCCTGAGTAGCACTACCTCCCAAATGATTCTCATTGGGGATCACAAGTAAGGTCGTCTGACCTCGTTGGTCTAGCCTGCCACTGACTCGCTCCAGACAATTGCGACCCAAAGTCAATAATTATACTCTGACAGTGGAGAAAGGTGAAGGCTACGACCTCAACAGATCGTTGTTTGAGCGATTGGTGCTCAAAGGGTTCCCCCACGTTACACTCTCTTCTCAACACCGCATGCGTCCAGAGATATCAGCTTTGATTCGCGCACTCACATATCCAGACCTCAAAGATGCGCCTAAAACCAAAAACAGGGACAACATCCGCGGCGTCCAAAGCAATGTCATTTTTGTGAACCACAGCCATCCGGAAGACGAGGATAAACGTATATCTGATAGGGCAGATGGGGGCTCGACGTCATCGAAACAGAATACATATGAGGTGAAGATGGTACTCCGAATAGTGCGGTATCTTGCGCAGCAAGGGTATGGGAGCGAGAACATCGTTATCTTGACGCCTTACCTTGGTCAATTATCGAATCTGCGGGATGCACTCAAGAACGAGACGGATCCTATCTTGAACGATTTGGACTCGAATGACCTCTCTAGAGCAGGGTTGCTGACAGATGGGAACTCGAAGAAAAAGAAAACACGCATTCGATTGGCTACAATTGGTGCGTGATCCATATACATGTGTTTGTCAAGCACTAAACCAAACCTCTGATGACAGACAACTATCAGGGCGAGGAGAGTGACATTGTGGTTGCAAGTCTTTGTCGATCGAACTCATCTAATTCCATCGGTTTCATGGACTCACCTGAGCGTCTGAACGTGCTCATATCACGAGCGCGCAATGGCCTCATCCTCATTGGAAACTCAGCTACATTCGAGTGTTCCAAGAAAGGGGGAAAACTTTGGACTGACTTCTTGGATCTCATGCGGAAGGGAGGTTACGTATTCGGAGGTTTCCCTGTCAAGTGCGAGAAACACCCGGACAAGAAGCGTGAGATAGCGCAGCCCGATGATTTTGATGCTTACACCCCCGATGGGGGTTGCACAGAGCCTTGGTGATTGTCAAATCCCATATCACATTTTACGTCAACCTGATCCCTTTTACGCAGTGGGATAATGCTAAAATGCAATGTCCATCCTTGCACTCTCAGATGTCATCCCCTCCGAACAGCTCCCAACCAGCTTAACATTCATACTACCATGTTGTGCAAGGCGCCATTTAGCGACAAGTGTCCGGTCGGCGCTCACACGATTACATGGCAATGCCATGAAGGACGTCCTTCCAACTGTAAGCAGTGCGACAAGGAAACGAAGCGACTCGAACGACAGGCAATACGCGACCTCAAAGCGAAAGAAGGCCGCGAAACCGCAGAACGTGAACATGACCTCCGCATGTTGGAACTTGAAGCGAAGTTGCAGTTTGAGAGGGAAGCATTGGTAGAGTTGCAGAAGACCAAAGACAGAGAAAATGAAGCGCGCCAGAAGGAGAAGGAGATCGAAGACTTGAAACAGAAAGTCAAGCGCGCAGCTGCTAGACGCGACCCCCAAGGGCAAGCGGATCGCGGATCCCAGTCTCAGTCTCAGCCTCAGCCTCAGTCAAATCCTCCTAGCCGTCCACGTACACCTTCTCAGGATCAGTCCTCTGGGAACGGCCAGACCACTAATCAAAATGTTCCACGACCTAAACTCGAGTCTGCTGCAAGGGATAAATGGGAATATCAAAAGCGGGTTGAGGGGGTACAAAACGATGCCATCGATAAGATTATGGATATGACGGGCCTAGAGGGAGTCAAAGAACAAGTGCTACGCATAAAAGCGAAAATCGACACCACGAAGCGTCAAGGAGTAGCCTTAGACAAAGAGAGGTTCAACCTCGTCTTACTTGGGAACCCCGGTACAGGTAAATCTCTCCCTATAGCGCAGGGTTAGAACGCTTTGATGACTGGCGATTAGGAAAAACTACTGTTGCAAGATTATATGCGCAATTCTTGGAGTCCATTCAAGTCCTCCCTGGGGATGCCTTCCTGGAAACCACAGGTTCATCCCTCGCCAACGACGGTGTCAGTGGAGCGAAAAAGCTCGTCGATGATGCTCTCAAGGCAGGAGGCGGCGCAATCTTCATCGACGAAGCCTACCAACTTGTCAGCGATTACGATCAGTCTGGTAGACCAGTGCTGGACTATCTCCTTGCAGAAATGGAAAATCGGGTTGGAACGCTGGTTTTCATCCTCGCGGGATACACCAAGGAAATGGAGAAGTTCTTCGAACACAATCCAGGCATTCCGAGTCGTGTTCCCTACAGCCTCCAATTTGCAGACTATACGGATGCGGAACTTCTTACCATGCTTGAAGATCTAGTTCTTAAGCGGTACAAAGGTCGCATGCAGGTTGAGGACGGTGTTCGCGGGCTCTATGCACGGATTGCAGTCAAACGCCTTGGTCGGGGAAGAGGGCGACCTGGATTTGGAAATGCACGCGCGCTGCAGAACATGTTTGCAAAGATATGTGAACGTCAGGCTGAGCGGGTTCAGAAGGCCCGCACGTCTGGCATGCCTGCAGACGACTTCTTCATGTCCAAAGAAGACATGATTGGCCCCGATCCCTCCAAAGTTCTTCCGAATAGTGCAGCATGGGCGAAGCTACAAAGCCTCACAGGCCTCGAGTCCGTGAAAGACTCAGTTCGCAACTTCTTCGCCCTCATAGAGACGAACTATCAGAGAGAACTGGACGAGAAGGAACCAATGGCGATGTCACTCAACAGGGTGTTTCTTGGGTCTCCAGGTACGGGGAAGACGACTGTGGCCCAGTTGTATGGCAAAATTCTTGCGGAGCTGGGTCTTCTTAGCAACGGTGAAGGTCAGTCTTGTTGTGTATATTGTTATGCAGGGAGACGCTGACGACTTGTTGTAACAGTGGTAGTGAAGAACCCAGCAGATTTCGTTGGGGGATACCTAGGACATTCAGAGAAGAATACCAAAGCCATCCTGAGTAGTACCATGGGAAAGGTGCTTGTTATAGACGAGGTAAGTCTGCACTACCACTAGCAAATGCATTTGTTCTCAACAGATGTGCAGGCGTATATGCTGTATGGCAAGAGTTCGGGCAACCAAGATTCCTTCAAAACCGCCGTCATTGACACCATGGTCGCAGAGATCCAAAGCGTCCCGGGAGAAGACCGTTGTGTCCTGCTACTCGGATACAAACAGCAAATGGAAGAAATGTTCCAGGTAGGCACCAATACAATCAGGCAAGCTTTGGATGCTGAAAGGTAGCTCGAAGAACGTCAACCCTGGACTAGCGCGCCGTTTTGCCATAGAAAATGCTTTTACCTTTGAAGACTTTACCGAGCCTCAACTGATGCAAATCCTGGACTTTAAACTAAAAAGTCAAGACCTCTCTGCCACCGATGATGCGAAGCGTGTAGCAAAAGACCTGCTCAGTCGGATGAAAAATAGGCCTAATTTCGGAAATGCCGGTGAAGTGGAGAATCTACTGGGCTTGGCCAAGGGCCGGTATCAGAAGCGCATGGCAACCGTTCCAGCAGCGCGGAGAGCGCAGGTCACCTTCGAGCCCCAAGACTTCGATCCTGATCATAATCGAGATCAGAACGCTTCCACCAATCTGGCCAAACTGTTCGAAGATGTTGTGGGGTGCGACGACGTCATCAAGAAGTTGGAAAACTACCAAAAAATTGCACGTGTTATGAAAGCTCAAGGGTTGGATATGCGGACACAGATACCTAGCAACTTCATCTTCAAGGGGCCGCCTGGTGCGTAATTCCTGAGTCACATTAGAGTACCCTCATTTAGAAGCTAAAATAGGTACGGGAAAGACAAGTACGGCCAGGAAACTCGGTCAAGTGTACTACGATATGGGATTCCTGTCTTCGGTAGAGGTGGTGGAGTGCTCTGCGTCAGATCTCGTTGGTCAGTACGTCGGGCATACTGGCCCAAAGACAAAGGCAGTCTTTGAAAAGGCCCTCGGAAAGGTCCTCTTTGTCGACGAGGCGTACCGCCTGGGCGAAGGGCCGTTCGCAAAGGAAGCCATGGACGAAATTGTCGGACTCATGACGCAGGAAAGATACATGAACAAGCTTATCATCATCCTTGCAGGCTATGAAGATGAGATGAACGCACTCCTGCAAGTAAACCCTGGACTGTCCAGCCGTTTCGCCGAGGAGATCGTCTTCCAGAACATGACTTCCGATCAATGTTTGACGCTGCTAGACAAGGACCTGCGCAAGAGCGGCATTCTCATTGCTGAGCTCAGAAATCCAGCGTCAGCCGAGTATCCAGCACTGAGGCGTACTATCGAGAGCATGTCGTCTTTGCCTTCGTGGGGGAATGCTCGTGATATGAAGACAATCGGAAAGCGGATGGTACAGAAAGCATTCTCCAATGTTGCAGACAACCCGGGCCAGCCAGCGTCTTTGTCCATCGATGAGGCAGTTTCCATTCTAAACTCAACCTGGGAGGAAAAGCGGAACCGGCAGAACGTGCCCACCCCCGGCGGCCTTAAGAAGAACCCCCCAATGCCTCCGACCGCGAGTATGAGTGGCCCTGCGCCGCCGCCACCGCCTACATCTACGAGTACAAACACATCGACTCAAGGTCCTAAGCCCCCTCCGCCACCCCCACGTCAGCAAGAGTCGAAAGATCGGGCACCCAAACCCCCCCGCAACCAGAGAAAGCCCAAGAAATCGCCGGCAACCCCAGATGAATCTAGTCGTGCCTCATCGCCCGGGCCCTCTCAACCCGAGATTGTTCGCAACCGTAGCCAGAAACAAAATCAGGCAAACAGGTATGACACCACCAGAAATGACACAGGGCCATCATCAGATTGCGCTTGCCGCGACCCTGGTGTATCCGATCGAGTATGGGCTCAGCTCCAAGCTGCCAAAGCCGCCGAGGAAGAACGGAAACGGAAGGCAATAGAAGAGGAACGGCGCCTCCAACAAGACCATGTCCGTGCACAAAGAGAGGAGCGGTTAGCAGAGATCCGGAGGAGGAAACTCGAAGAAGAACGTGCGAGGTTGGCTGAGCAAGTCAGACTGGCTGAGGAGGCAAGACGGCGTGAGGCAGCCGTGCGAGCTGCAAGGGACAGAGCTACCGCGGAACTGAGGAAAAGGCAGGAGGAGGAAGAGAGGAGGCGAAGGGAAGAAATGGCTAGGAGGTTGGCAGAGATTGAGAGGCAGGCTGTTGAAGCAAGGAGGCGCGAACAAGAGGTGAAGGCTGCGAGAGAGAGAGCCGCAGAAGAACTCAAGAGAAAGCAGCGAGAAGAAGCTGAGAGGCAAAGAAAGATGGGTGAAGCACAAAAACGCTTGAGAAGGCTGGGTGTATGCATTGCGGGATTCCAGTGGACTCGTATCGGCTCGGGGTGGATGTGCGCGGGCGGGGCATGTTTCGTCTCAGACGCACAGATAGGTATGTCAGGTTTCTAAATTTCACGTGACCCCACATGTTTCTTTCGACGCCGAATGTCCTGGAATAAGTATGTCTTTGTGCAACGGGCAAGCCAATACATACATAGGTGTCCGCCGACGACGTTTAACGTTTAACTCTCTTCTGACCGGACCCACCGGGCAGACCTACTTAAGGCATTGAACGACAATTATTTTCTGTTAGTCTTGCTCGTCCGATTGCAGTCTCCTCGGCGCAATGAGCATTTTGGCTGCCTATGATAGCCGTCATCTAATACGGCCAGTTACCACCGACCTGAAGGACTTCATGGTGTCGGCGCGTTCTCCTTGCCCTGCGATCCTAAATTGTCTGAGATTGTCGAAAGTTATATGCCACATCTTCCATCACGTGTTTTCAATGTTTACTGCAAACCTTTATAATGTCATTATATTACCCACCATGGCTGTAATTCCCACAATTATTACATGGTACATTATATAGCATTAAAAACCCAGGCCCTCAGGCAAATGCACACAATTCAGCTGCCCTAGGACAATCAAAATCAGAATGTCGAGTATCAGTACAAGATATAAGATATATAAGATATATATTGGTATATCATTCTGCTCAATTATTCTATCAGAAGATAATCTCAATATTCACTATGTGGCCTTGTCTTGTCTGTCAGACACGAAAGAAAATCCCCAATAGTTTGATTAAGCAAATAACAATAAACAAACTATCTACAGTGACTCAAAAAACTGTCCAGATGTTTGCCACTTTTTCAAAGATTTGCTTATAACTCAGTCCCCATTTGGCTATAAATCATGAACAAATAGGGGTAGATAGCCAGTGGTCATGTGATCATGTGTGCCAAATATGGTTATGGTCATGTCACTTGATACTGTACAATTAATTCAACATTGACCACTACTCATCCAGACAGTTTTTTTGCAGGTGATCATAACTTTAGGTATGGCTGTGGCTATGCTGAATTATTCAGTGGCTGTGCTGATTTTCAACAAATTAATATAACCTTAGTATGATTATATATAAATTAGGTCCAACTACTGCCCATTATGCTCCCCATTCCCCATGAAGGCCATCCCCTCTGATACTCATCTGGCTGTGCTGTCCATGCTTCAGGATGGCCAGTCTTCTCATCAAATTGCTTCCAAACTTCATATTGGTCATTCTACTGTCTCAGAAATACATTCCAAGGCCCTTTCACCCCTTCCAACCAATGCTGGAGGCTGTCCCTCTAAGCTTACAGCTCATGATCATCATCACATGGCTTGCCTAATCACCTCTGGGCAAGCAGATACTGCCACTCAGCTCAAGAAAATCTCTGGGCTTGGTGTCAGCACCCAAACCATCAGGAATCACTTGAAGAAGGAGAACCTGAAGGCTGCTGTCAAAGCCAAAAAGCCTCTGCTTCAACCTTGACATGTATGACAGCACTATGCATTTGCACAGAAGTACCAACACTGGACTGAAGAAGGCTGGGCAAGGGTTGTTTGGTCTGATGAGACCAAAATTATTGCCTGGGGTCAGATGGGAGGCTTTGGGTGTGGAAGAAACCAGGATCCCCCCTTACAAACCAACATGTCCAAGGCACTGTCAAGTTTGGTGGAGGGAGTTTGATGATTTGGGGGTGCATGACAGTGCATGGAGTAGGCCAAATGTGCAGGATCAATGGTAGGATGGATGCAGCACTTTACATCAAAATTATGGAGGACCATCTGTTCCAATCTGTGGAGGAACATGGGGTGGATGTCAACAACTTCATCTTTCAACAAGATGGAGATCCCAAGCATACCTCCAAATTGGCCAAGAAATGGTTCAAAGATCATAGTGTTGAGCTTCTTGACTGGCCTGCACAGTCACCAGACCTCAACCCCATTGAACATCTCTGGCATGACCTGAGGAAAAGGTTGGGAACCTACCCAGTACCCCCTAAGGGCATAAAGGAGCTGTGGAAGAGGATTGAAGAGGAATGGAGGAAAATTCCAAGGGGGGTTTATTGTGCAGAGGATCTGGGGTCAAAAGGGCAATATGGCAGAGCACTTGCCTTTAGGGTTTCAGTTGGTGTTGGTCTTGGGTAGGAGTTGAGAGTAGTTCTCAGAGAGGACGATGTAGAGAATAAGAATGAGCTTCGTTTTTATCCTGTGGTATATCCTACAGGGTATATATACATCTGTGGTGTGCACGGACCAGGTGTGCTAACACCTATGATAAGAACTACCATATTTGTATGTAAGAGGACCTTCCATATGGGTACTACTCTGTCTTTCTACTAGGAACGTGTTCTCTGGTAATCCGGTAGAAGAGAACACCATAGAATAGTATGGAACAACTATTCTTAGAATAACAATCACATGTAAGTGATAGTAACTGGTAAATGTTTCAACACTCCCCCTCGCTCTAAACTGGTTGGTTTACCAAACCTAATGACGAGTGATTTTCTTCAAACTTTTGCCAGGTTAAGGACTTGGTTAATCCATCAGCCCTTTGTTGAGTGGTGTTTACATATTCTATGGCAAATAACCCTTCTTCGACACATTCACGAATGAAGTGCCATTGAATGTCAATATGTTTTGAATGACCATCTGAGACTGGGTTTTCTGCAATAAAGCATGCACCCATATTGTCACAGTAGAGGATAGTCTTGTCCATTTTAAATGACAATTCTTTGAAGAGCATATCAAGCCATTTGATTTGCCTGGCAGAATCGCACATTGCCATATATTCTGCTTCAGTAGAAGATAGAGCAATTGTTTTCTGTTTTTGGGATCTCCACGAAATAAGGGAATTGCCATAATACATGGCATAGCCGGTAGTTGAATGACGAGTGTCTTTATTTGAGGCCCAATCGGAATCAGCAAAACCATAAATTCTTGCTTCATTTCCATAATAATGGAGGCAAAGGTTCAGTGTGGATGCCACATAACGAACTATATGAAGTGCCTGTTTAAGATGAAGGTTGGTAGGATTTGACATATATTGTGACATTTGGATAACACTGCAAGCATTTCCCAATTTTTCTTCAGAAAATATACTGAAAAAATGGAGAGAAGAGATACTCTTTTATGTTGGATAATTTGTTGGAAAAAATGCAAATATAATTTTCTCTTTTCTGTGCAGAAACATGGATTAATGGTAGTGCCCATTAGCTGCTACTCTAAGTGGTATTAGCATCAATTCATGTTTTTTGGAAGGAAATAAAACATTATTTCTGCATTTTTTCTTTCCAAACATCCAAAATAAAAGAGTATCTCTTTCCTCCATTTTTTCAGAATATTTTCTAAAGAAACATTGTGAAATGCTTGCAGTGTAACTGAAAAAGCAATGTCTGGTCTGGTTCCCAGAGCCATGTAAAGAAGGGATCCTATAACTGTCGTGCGGCATTGATCATGGTTGCTTGTTCAAGGCAACGACCGACGTGTGCTGTTTACCTTCCAGTAAAGTACACCTATAAGCAGGCAATAGGCAAGTCGCAGCTTATGACGGGGCCTCTTGCAGATATGTCAATAGTGATATGTGGATATGTCAACAGGGACAGCTTTGACTACTACTTGTTATCCTTGAGGGTGAGTCATACTAATTGATAACGATAGGGATCAGGCCCAGTCGACTAGTAGAGCACCGTTCAGGGATAAAGGGGAAAACAAGAGTTTTATAGGGGGAATCCCACTTGTTAAGTAGGTAGCTAGGTAGCAAAAGTACAAGGATTCTCTATTGCTATGCTGTGGGTTTATATACCCCACAGGCGATGAGAAGACTATCGTACCATTGCCAAAAACGTGTACAATAACAATCAAGATGGGGTTTGCAAACAAGATCTCTCCACAGGGTATTGAGTCAGAGTGCCCTCGGTTCCGTAACTGAGTCATGGGTGATGTGCACCCTACTCATCGTGACTCCTCACCATGCTGGAGTATTTGCATCATGCAAATAGGAGATCTTTCAGGCGCAACGTGATGAAGGTCATGTGCCTGGGAAAGCAAACCCCAGCCATCAAGAAGCCTCCAGATCCCATTGGGATCTGAGAAGCAAGAAAGGTAAAGTAAAAGGAAATGTACATAAGTGTGGCTGTGTTGTATACAAGAGTCCATGCACTTGCCCCTAAGGCAGGCAGCGGTGCAAAGCAAGACATCGTAAAGATGCAGGAAGGGGAACGACAGCAGATGATGGGCTTGAGGTGGAGACATGTACAGTAAGCAGGCTTTGAAAGGAAAAGACATGAACAGCGCACGACATCACCCCCCTCTTTTACACATGGCAACTCTGCCATGTTTTTATCAGTCGAAGTTGTCAAAAGGAAGGTCCAGGTTCGTGTCGATTATCGGTAGAGGGCTTGGGTCTTCTAATAGGACGTCCATTAGTGTCAGTCCACTTGGAGCCTTTACCGTTGCAACATGACCAGTGACCGAGTCTTCAACAATCGAGGCAGGTATGCTTGTAGAATGGGTGGAAGGGGTTAAGAACGACTTGTCCTGTGAGTTGGAGATGAAGCTCTGGAGTGGCACAGATGGGATAGAAGTCGCAGTTTGGGAGTGCTTCCGTTGTCTTCATAGCATTGAATATATCGAATGTCCAATATTTGTGTTCATTGAAGACCTTGAGGAGGAAGCTTCTCCACTTTTTGATTCTTTCTCTTTCGGACACCCATGCATCATCACATCTTTCTCTGAGGATCTGGGCTGCAATGTTGAGAAACTTTCTTCTGGCAACCTCTTCTTCCTCTCAATGTCGACATTTGTGAATCCAGTGGGCTCCTGGAACAGATCTGCTTTCACTCGTTGACTCCCCTTCTTCAACTGTAGTATCGCCTGTCTCTTTCCTGTTGCTGCCAGGTATTGGAGATATGTCCATTCGGTCTGGCTGTAAGCTTTGTGACGACCCTTGACATGGTCCACCCTCAGAGAGGTTCCGGGTACTACCTCCATCTCCCCTATCCTCAGCGGCCGACGAGCTGTGGCCTTCATGAAGGTTCTCTCATTGTGTAGTTGGGCTACTAGTTGTAGTGGTTTCGTAGTTGGAGGGAGTGGTGACCTGGAAAGTGACTTGTTTAGGAGCAGGTGCAACATGGCGAAAGTCATGAAAGGACTGGACGAGCTTTGTTCCAAACTTGACATGGGTGATGTTGACCAGAGATCCCAGCATTTTCTGCATTTGTTCAACATTCTTCATTCCTTCAGCTTCCATATACGTGGTTCCTGGGGACTGTTCATCGAGCATGGTGTCTCCAGCTTTCAAGATATTTGTGATGCAACCGACGGTATCTTCGATGCTTTGGTAGATCTGATACAGCATCCATAAGTGTTCATGGTCATCTCCTGAGTTCCATCCTTCCCGGTCCCACTGCTCAAACCCTTCGAACACCTGAATGTAACCTTCGTACTCTTGTGGGTTGCACAGGAGTCCGTAGGGCAGTTGGTCATTCGTTCTGTTCTCATTGGGGAGCGGGGTTGTGGTTGTTTTGTTATCAGTGGTTTGGGTGGGGGATGATGGTAACTTGGGGCACGGGGTATTACACTGGGCATGGTATACTGGCTCTGGGACAGGGTAAGGGCAAGTTCTGGGTGTTGTAGGTGTTGCCCTTCTCTTTCCCTTTGAGAGGTAGTGTACATTGAACTGGGAATGGGGGTTCTGTGGCCCATTGGCATTGGCATCAAGAATGGATTCAAGGGTGGACTCATAGACCGACGTGAAGTGGTCTGATGCAGATAAACTGGACTGGGATAAGGGAGGTGACGTGGGGGATGTAAAGTCATAGTCGGAGTCGAAGGAAGACATGGTGTCGAGCAAGTACTTGTGCGACTCAGAGTTATATCCATTGTCATGGTCAAAGGAAGACATTTAGTTTTGTTGGCGATTAGAGCGATGACAGGGTTTCTGAGAGTTTGGTGGTTTGAGACGTCTCTTTTTATACTCTTCGGGGATGTCTCCGGCATTGACCAGGTTTCCTTCTGGTTCCCAGGTATTGTTGGTGTGTCCATATCCACTCCACTTGACTGAATAATGTGTTCTTGTACCATGTCCCATTTTTACCTCTTTATGGTTTAATATAGATTCGATCTCCCACTCTGGGACATCATCGACCATATCCGGTAAAGGTGGGGGTGGTGTAGGACCGTATTCTGGGGTTTCCATATATGGGAAGATCTGTGATGTATGGAACACCGGGTGTACTCGCCATGTGATTGGCAGATCAAGTTCCACTGCAACATTGTTTATGATCTTCTTTATGCGAAAGGGGCTGACATGTCGTGGAGCTAGCTTTGTTGACTGAACATCGCATTTTAGGTCCTTTGCGTTGAGCCAAATGAGATCTCCTAGGTGAGGAGGTGTGTATGAGAGGAGGTCCGGACCTCCTTTTGCCATTCATTCAGCAGTTTTCTTATGGGCTATGAGTGCCATGTCACGGGCATGTGCAAGGTTTTCGAGACGTTCTTCTATGCCAGGAGCCTTGGAGGCATGGACAGCAGGATAGGGGTCTGGGTCATATCTGTAGAGTAGGGAGAAGGGTGTTTGTCCATGAGTTGTGTGGATCCTGGAATTATGTGCAAACTCTGCCATGGGCAGGTGGCTGCTCCAGTCATTAGGCTTTTCGGCACAATACATCCAGATGTACATTTCGACTTCTTGGTTAACACATTCCGCTTCTCCATTGGTCTGAGGGTGATATCCTGACGAATAACGGGGTTTGATTCATAGGGCATTGTATAGATTTTGTGTGAAGGTGCTTATGAACTGGGGACCTCGATCAGATATTACCAATTCAGGAACTCCAAATCTCGGATATACGTGTTGGAGCCAGAGGTCAGCGAGGCCTTCAGAATCGACAGTCTTTTCCATGGGGACAAACACCACCGCCTTGCTTAAGCCGTGGTCTACGATTGTTAAAATGGAATCATGGTTCTTGGATTGTGGGAGGTCAGTGATGAAATCCATGGATACTTGCTTGAACGGTAGTGGCGTTGAACTTTCTATTGGTTGTAGCAGGGGCAGGTGATTTTGTTGGACAACCTTTGAGGCCTGGCAAGTTGGGCATCCTCAGACATACTCTCTAATCTCCTTCCACATTCCTGGCCCAAAGCAGTTCTTGTTTAGCTTGGCTGTCATTGCTTTGACACCTGGATGTCCAGCAGAGGGATGGTTGTGGAATTCCACTAGAGTTCGTTTTCGTGTGTTCGGAGGTACGTAGAACCTTCCATTTTTGGTTTTGATTTTTGTTATGGGATCTTCATCGACATCATTGTCTTCTGTTATCACGTAACTTCAGTCGGAGGGCGATGAATGCCTTATTTCTTCATATGTTTCTTTTGACACTCTTAGCATTCCTTTTTCCTGAAGCGGTTTCTTCTGTTGTTGGAACTTCATTGTTGGGATCTTCACCTTCGAAGGCTCGTTTTGTTGTTTGTCGAGGGGTGACTTTGAGTTTGTTTTGACTGGTGTGGGGATGTTTTTTGTAGTTTCACCCCCCTCTTTTAGCCAAATCAATGGTGGAAGGACAGTAGTTTCAACGGGTGTTGCCACAGTGAAGTGTGGGTTGCATGACAACGTGTCAGGAATGATCATTCATCGACTGGGGTTATGTTTGAACTTCAGTGGGAACCCTTGAATATATGCAAGCCAGCAAGCTTGGTGGCCAGTCAAGTTTTGCAGTTCCCAGTAGTAAGTTAGATTTTCATGGTTGGTATGGATGATCATATCCTCCACTGGACACAACAGATAGTGCTTCCAGGCTTTTAAGGCACGTACCACTGCCATCATCTCCAAGTCATATACCTGATAGTTTTGTTCAGCCCCTTGTAGGGATTGCAAAAGGTATGCAATTGGGTGTAGTTCATTATCTTCGAATTTCTGGCATAGTACCGCTCCTGTGCCGAGCTTTGAGGCATCTGTATAGACTTCAAATGGTTTGTTGAAGTCAGGGAGACGAAGGACAGGGGCTTGGCTCATTAGGGTTTTTAACTTCTGGAACGACTTTTCTTCATCTTCTTTCCAATGCCAAGGTTCATCTTTCTTCATCAACACATGTAGAGGTTTTGTGACCATAGCGAAAGATGGGATAAACTGTTGGTAGAAATTGCAGAAGCCAAGGAATTGTCACATGTCATGGATGTTACTTGGGGTTTTCCATGTGTGTACAGCATCAACCTTGATGGGAGCTGTTTCATATTGTCCGCATTTGATGGTAAAGCCTAGGAAGTCAATTTCTTCGGCTTCGAAAATGCACTTAGACAGTTTAAGGTGTAGGTTTTCTTTCTTCGCTATTTCCAAAAACTCTATCACGTTCTTCTTCAGCTCTTCACGTGTTTTTGCATGAACCATTACGTCATCCAGGTATATGACAGCCTTCTTGTCAATGCATAATTGACCAAATTTTCTGTCCATATATCTCTGGAAAGTCGGGGGGGGGGGGGGCGTTATTTTGTCCGAAGAACATTACCATTGGTTTGTACACCCCTTGGGGTGTCACAAACGAGCCTAACAAGGCATCTTCTTCTTTTTCTACTCAGATATTGGTGAAGCCCCAACGGACATCAAATTTTGCGAAGTACTTTGACTCGACCAACTCATCAAGAATTGGTTTTACGAGGGGAAGGGGGTAGCGATCGGGGACAGTGAGGGAGTTGAGCTGTCAGTAATCTTGTATTAGTCGCTTTTTTCCATCCTTCTTTCCTACAAAAAAGACCAGCACTGGTGGGACCTTAAGGATATTGGCATTTTGAATTTTCTTGATTTTTCCTGTTCCGAGGTTTTCCTCTAGGAACTTGTCAAGTAAGTTCATTTCGTCTCGCGATAATGGATATATTTTTGCCGGTTTAAAGGTCTTCAAATCCTTGTTGGTGTTGAGTTTGATTGTGTGATCATAGCCAGGTCGATGGGGGGGTAGAGGGCAATCTTCTGAAAACACTTCAGAGTAGTTTGAATACTCTGGTGGAAGTACCACCTCGTCGTGTTTTATATTGGCCTCGAGTTCTGTTGATATTGAGGTTCGATTTATTGAGACAGATACTTCTGGGGTTCCCCATCTGACAATACAGCGTTTGACCCAATCTATTACTGGCTGGGCTTGTTGAAGCCAGGGCATCCCAAGTAAGAGGCCTTCATTTTTAAGGTCTATAATGTATGCATGAAGTTTGAATGTTTGACCATGGACTCTTCCGGTGAAGAAGGCTATTGAGTTGATAACTTGTTTTGTTGAACCTTCAAAGCTTCGAGGCGACCATGGATGTTCAATTTTTTGCTTCTTAAGGCCATGCTTTTCGATGACATCTTTACTGATAGTGTTGCACTCTGCTCCGCTATCAATTGCCATTCATACCACTTGATCATTTCGTTCCACCGGGTATAATGTTCCAGCGATGGTGTTGACAGACGGATATTCATTATATGCTGCTAGGGACATTATCTCTGGGGCTGAAAACGATTGGAACGTACACCTCTCCTCAGTTGTGGTCTTTCCGAGAGAGGTTCTTAAAAATCCTCCTTTTTCTCAGCACCAAGCGCCCTCTTGAGTTCCTCGAACTCACATGCGTTGTACCTTGACTTTACTTCTTGGAGGATTGTCAGTTTCTGGAGGTCTTTCTTTGTAGGGCAGTCATGATTGATATGGCCTTGCTTTCCACATCCATAACACAATCCAGCAAAGTTGCTTGATGAGCATACTTCTTGAAACCTAGGGGGTTTCCTTTTCTGGGGTGGTCTATATGGAGATGGCTTCTTTTGCTGATCTACATCCATGGCCCATGGATCGTTCTTCTTTGTCATACTGCTTCTTCCTTCATCTTGATACATATGCAGGACAGTTCGATCTTCCTTTGTGAGACAACTGTTGTACACTCCCAAGGAGGCTTTTGCAGTTTGTGCATCAACAGCGGTGTCTATCCACTGTTGGACAGTAGTGGGGATTTTGCCAGACCGGAGAATCCATTCGGTGGTTCAGGGATTAAGACCTTTTCCGAAATAGACTCCAGCTTGTCGATCGTCACAGGAGATGTTGGCTCTGGTGATGAGATCTAAGAACTTCCCGATATACTTGCTCAGGGGCTTGTCACTTTGTTCAATCTCGGCCATCTTTAGGAAGGCTAGGGCTTCTGTGTCACCGACTTTGAATATTCGTTCCATTCATTCAATAAAGGTAGTCCATGAGTCTAGGATATAGATGTCGCCTGCTTGAGTGGTGCATTCTTTTAAGTAGTTTTCAGTGAAGTGGTCGGATGAGCCTTGACTCATGAATGAAAGGGCGAAACCGATTTTTCTTTCATTGGTACAGTAGATGTGACAATTGAGATTGAGGTAGTTGTTGACAGAGGCGATCCAGGCTTCATATTTGCTGCTTGTTCCGTCGAAGGCAGGGGGTTTTCCGAGTCCCAGCTCTTTTCCTCCTTCGATTACTCTTCCTTCTTGTTTCTGGTTGGTGGAACCTCCTGGGATGGTGTATGACAGGAACACAAGACCTTGATGTCCAGTGAGGGCTTCATACCAGGTGACAAGTTCCTTTACATTTCCAACGGTTTTACTTTTGAAGGGGTCAGTGGTTTGGGCAAATTGCTGGAATTGTTCAGTGAGCATTGCGACAGTTTCTTGTTCTCCAGCTTCAGTCATTCCGAGGTCTAATGATGTTGACACTGACTCAGGGGCAGTGTGAGTTTCTTCTTCGTCAATCTTTCTTCCAGCTAGGGGTTCTGGCTCTTGGATTTGATGAAAGGTGGAGGCTATCTGTTGTGGCCCTTGTGGCTCCTTCTCTTTGTTTTTGTTGGGTGATACCGGAGTGTTTGCTTCGGAATCAGCCTTGGCGGGACTCATAGGGTATGGCTGAAATCTTTGAGAGAGGGTTCTTTCAATCTTTTCAGGTGCAGTGGAAGCTGTTGATGTATGCAGGGGAACTATAGGAGGCTTTCTGGGCTGGAACTTTGATGAACCCACATCGGAAGACACTTTTGCATTTGGTTTTGTTTCCACAAGACTCGAAGGGTTTCCTCTATCTTGGGTACGAGTCAGGTTGTTACTTTGAGAGACCTTATCAGGGATTCCTAGTGGTCCCTCAGCCTACATGGCAGGTGTAGCTTTCACCACCTAGTACTCTTCTGAATCTAGGCTTTACTCCTTGAATAACTGACGCTTGCTAACAGGAATGTGATGGGGAATATAATGACGAGAGGGTGTCGTTATAGAAAGGGTTGTGATTGTGGGGGGGTTTTGTCGCAAGAACAATACCTGGCAGATGGTGTGATGCTTTCTGCTTCTACCTTTTTTGGGAGCAGAGATCATGTTTGTGGGTATGCAACATGAGGGTACTTTTGCTTTTGTTGTGCAGCGTTGATCACGGTTGCTTGTTCAAGGCAACGACCAATGTGCGCTGTTTACCTTCCAGTAAAGTACACCTATAAGCAGGCAATAGGTGAGTCGCAGCTTATGACAGGGCCTCTTGCAGATATGTCAATAGTGATATGTGGATATGTCAACAGGGACAGCTTTGACTACTACTTGTTATCCTTGAGGGTGAGTCATACTAATTGATAACGATAGGGATCAGGCCCAGTCGACTAGTAGAGCACCATTCAGGGATAAAGGGGAAAACAAGAGTTTTATAGGGGGAATCCCACTTGTTAAGTAGGTAGCTAGGTAGCAAAAGTACAAGGATTCTCTATTGCTATGCTGTGGGTTTATATACCCCACAGGCGATGAGAAGACTATCATACCATTGCCAAAAACGCATACAATTACAATCAAGATGGGGTTTGCAAACAAGATCTCTCCACAGGGTATCAAGTCAGAGTGCCCTCAGTTCTGTAACTGAGTCATGGGTGACATGCACCCTACTCATTGTGACTCCTCACCATGCTGGAGTATTTGCATCATGCAAATAGGAGATCTTTCAGGCACGACACGATGAAGGTCACATGCCTGGGAAAGCAAACCCCAGCCATCAAGAAGCCTCCAGATCCCATTGGGATCTGAGAAGCAAGAAAGGTAAAGTAAAAGGAAACATACATAAGCGTGGCTGTGTTGTATACAAGAGTCCACACACTTGCCCCTAAGGCGGGCAGCAGTGCAAAGCAAGGCATCGTAAAGATGCAGGAAGGGGAATGACAGCAGACGATGGGCTCGAGGCAGAGACATGTACAGTAAGCAGGCTTTGAAAGGAAAAGACATGAATGGCACATGACAATAACCGACTGATATCTTGAGCGAAGCTGAGAATTTGACTGGTATTTTTCTGGAGCTTTTTCTGGAATATAACCAGAAGGTAAAAGTGTGTGAACAGATGTTGCATGCTCCATTCCGAATCATTTAATGACCTTTTGAACATAGGGGATTTGATCTAACCAAAGTTCATTGGTTTGGTGGTTTCAAGTTATCTGGATTCCAAGATATTCCTTTACTTCACCTAGATCTCTTGATTCCCATGTTTTCATCAACTTGTCTTTCTTCTTTCAAAGTAAATTCTTGTGTGATGTGAGGAAAAGTCCATCATTAACATAAACCAAGAATATTACTGTTCTGTATTTTGATTGATAATAATAAACTCTGGCATCAACTTTGGATTGGAGGAAACCCATCCAAAGAAGTGATTGGTGTAACTCTTTGTTCCATGAGAGTGCTGCTTGCTTTAATCCATATAGTGCTTGCAGCAACTGATAGACTTTGTGCTCTTGACCTTTGACTTTAAATCCATCCGGTTGTTCCATATAAATTTCCTCATCTAGCTTGCCATATAAAAAGGCAGTTTTCACGTCTAATGCTTCCATGTCCCAGTTATGCTGTGCTGCGTGAGCTAGGAGGATTCGCACTGTTTCAAAGCATGTGACTGGGGAAAAAGTATCTTTGAAGTCTATCCCATACTCTTGTGTAAAGCCTTTTGCTACTAGCCTGGCTTTGTGATGACCATCGCTTTTAATAGCATAGACCCATCTTGATTTAACCAATTTGCATCCTGGAGGAGGATCCACAAGTGTCCAAACTTTTCTTTCTTTGATTGATTTTAACTCATCCTTCATGGCATCAAACCAAACAGTTTGTTCAGTTTTTGGGAGTCTAAGTACATCCCTAAACTGTTCCGGTGCTTATTTAATTCGCACAGCAAGTAATATCACGAATGAAGCATCAGTGCTTTCATCGGTTTGTGCTCCCGGAAAATGCGAAGGTCCTGCTTCAGGTTGTTGTGCTTCCTCTTGTGATGGTTGTGGATTCTGCTGAGGAGCTTTTTCTTTAATGCCTCGGATACTTTCATCAACTATTCTATGAATTGCATCTCGTTTTTCTCAAATTTCCTTTTTGATTTCAACTGGATCTCTCCTTTCACCATAAACATTTCCAGGTCATTTCGGAGGTATTCTCATTTGAGGAACCCTAGGATTTTCCCTAGCGATAACAAGAGGTCTTTGAGGTTCAGCAGGAACATTAAAAGGTCTATGAGGATGTTGCACCCATTCATCTCGTATTTCTGGTGCATTTCGATTGGTACATGGATTTGCCCTTGGTGGGAATTCCCTAGGTGGTATATGTGGAAGTCCAGCATCCTGGTTATCATCACCATTGTTCCATGGTGGGTCATTATGTTGTTGTGGAGTTTGTGGTCGAGATTGGGGTCTCTCATCCATTGGCTGATCAGGCCCATTATCCATCCAATCATCATTGGTAGGTACGTTTATTTCTTTTGGTTCTTGGTCTGTCACAGGGATAAGGTCGGAGTCATCGGATTTGTTCTCTCTTCCTAAATTCGTACTACAAAAAGGAAAATGTTCTTCGGCAAACTTTGCAGTTCTTGCAATAATAACTTTCTGGCCATTTAAGAATCGATAGCCTTTTGTATTGGGCTCATACCCAAGGAAAACCATTTCCAAGGCATGTGGTTCTAATTTATCCTTCCATTGATCTTTGGGAATCCAAACATAGGCTAAACATCCAAAGACTCAAAAGTAGGATATGTCAGGTTTCTTGCCTAGAAACAATTTGCACGGTGTTTTCCAAAGGGATCTCCACAATGGAGTGTGATTGTAAACATGTAAGGCAGCATCAAAAGCAAAGTTCCAAAAACATTTTGGCACACAAGTGTAATGGTGGATTGAACCAGCCTTTTCAAGAATGGTGTGATTAAAATGTTCTGCTCGTCCATTTTGTTGTGGTTGGTCCACAATAGACAACTTGTGAACTATACCTCTGGAGTTGAGGAGTGATTTAAACTCTATACCCATAAACTCTCCCCCTCAATCTGAATGGAAAGTCTTAAGAAGACAACCAGTCTGTCATTCAACAATGGATAACCAATCGCAAAAGTGAGACAAGGTGTCAGACTTGAGTCAGAGGTATAAGCAAAAACCAAAAGAGGAGTAGTCATCAAGTAGAGTAAAAACATATCGCACCCGATAGTAGGACTCAACAGGGAGTTCAAGGAGGTCAGTGTGAACCAATTCTAAAGGTGCAGTAGCATGCTTGGATGAAGCATGGAAAGGATCAGATGCCATTCTGCCAGAGGCACAACCTTGACAGGTAGGTAAGGATTTCACGATTAACTCAGCAGGAAATCTGGAAACGTGGTGAGAACAGTTTTTTATAACGGAAATGCCTGGATGACCAAGGTGATTATGCCAAAGGATATATTGATCCAATTCAATAGTTCCTAGGTCTACGGTTTTAAGGGCACTGGAAGAATGGACAGGAACTCCATAAAACCAGTGCAACCGGGAAGTAGACAAGCATGTCACCTTGAGAATTTTGTGACCATCGGGAGTATGAATCACCTCATGCAAATTCATTGCATAACTCTTATAGCCAGATTTTAAGAGTTGGTTTCGAGAACATAGGTGTTTGGAGAAGTCTCCATGGATTACATCTTGTAATGTCAGGTAGTTATTGGATTCCAATTTCAATACAATGGTTCCTTTTCCATATAATTTAACAGGTTTGTGACCAGCAGTATGACCAAAAGCTGGTTTAGGAAACAATCTATAAGTCATAAAATCAGCTCGACAAGGGGTCACATGATTTGTGCATCCCAAGTCTAACATCCACATACAATTCTTGGATACCTTATTGATCATGTGATTGGTTTCCAAATCACAAGGATAAGCATCAAAAACATCATCATTAATGCCATAAGAAAAACCAGATGCACCCTCTATGGTAGGGTCAGGATCATAATTGTCAGGTAAGCATATGTATCATATAGGTTTTGGGTATTTATGCTTGGATACCGAAGCATGGAAGTCTTGTAAGGATACTGTTACTCTAGGACAATTACACCTAGATCCCTTAACCTTTTTATGAATGCCTTGTACGCATTCCTCTCTCTCATTACCAGTGCCATGTGTGGAGGAATCCTCCATTCTACCTCCAGATCTATCAACACAAGGATCGGAGTTGGATGGCTCATTGACTCGGTTTCCAAAGTCAGCAGATATCCATCTCCCCCTCTCCAGAGTTTGAAGACCACATTGTGTGGCCAGATCCAGTAGTACCTGTAGATGTAGTCAGGATATCAACTGTTTGTGATTCTTCCTCAGGAAGAACCAGGACAGGAGTGATCTCATCATTAAACTCCTCAAAACATGAAGCATTGTCGATTGATGCAGTTTGCAAATTTATATGATAAGACTCATAGCCTTGATCATATTCCTCATCATACTGGTCGTAATTATCATATTCCTGGGATTCCTCAGGATTTTGTTCATCAACATAGTCGATGGCAGAGAATCTACCACAACCATGACCACAAGTTCGATGTGCATGTTGTTTGCCTTTCAGCTGTCCCTGAGTTTGTTGTTGTTGTTGTTGTTGATGAGGAGGAGGATATGGTGCTCCCCCACAGGAAGGACCTCCTCAACCCCTAAAGCTTCCTCTTCCTCGGTTATAGTTTTGCCTATCTATATGTTGCTCCATAGGATGATTTCCGTGGCACTTGCAGCAGTGCGATAGTTTTGAGAGGCGATTGATAAGTGGTTGAGCTGAAACTCGAGATGAGCCAGCTTTGGCATTATTCATTTCTAACTTGGGCAAATTAGACTGTCCAGTCCGATGTGATGCTAATTCTTTAAGTTGTGGGACGACATCTGCCATCCTGAGATCTTCAGTTCTAACCAAGGACAAAATATTTGTGGGACCAGCTCCCCACTTGTCTGAAAATGCTCCACAGAGCATCATACATTGGATGGGTTCGGATAAAACTATATTTTGGGTTGCTAACGACCCAAGAATCATATTCACTTCCACAAGTTTGGATCCCAAATCATCAGAGGGGTTAATCCGAATCTTGAGGAGTCTCAAGAAGTCCGTGTAAGCAGATACAGTGGTAGGAGCTCCATAAGAAGCCTGTAAAGTGGTCCACATTTCATGTGCAGTATCCTTGGATTCCAAGGAGACAGATATAACTGGGTCACAATATAACAAAATTGTGCCCATTCCTTGGCTGTTTCTCACGTCCCAGGCTTTTACAGTGGCAGCATTGGCAGGTATTGCCCAATCCGGGCAAGTTTCAGTCCCATTTACGACATTCCAGACATCAAGTGTCAGGAAGTATCCTTTGATCATAGCTTTCCAAGAAGAGTAATTGGAGCCATTAAGGCATGGAATGTTTTTCGAGGCTGATGTTTCCTTTTGATCGGCCATAGTAAAACTAGAAGAACTCTAGAATTAGTATGTTGTCTAGAACCTGATTGCTAGTAGTGGATGCCAGAACTGCACGATGGAAAGACTGTCATTGTCATTTCGAAGGTCTTTTCTTGCGTGTCTTCGGAATTCCAGAAGACTGTGGGTTACTTTTAACAAGTGGAGTTGAGTAGCCTTTTCTAGTATAGTGTCGCCTTTCTAAATTTAACTTCTCAAAGTTTTGGAATTCCAAATCTTCAAAGTAGTGATATGCCAATAAATGTGGAAAGCCAATCTCATGAAGCGAATAAGTTCTTTGTTCATCCCATAAGGCAATGCCTCCATGGATACCAATGGAATAAGGGAGAATAAACTGACTGTATCGCTGGGATTCATGGCACATAATTTGAAACACATTTATGAGAGACGCATAACTAATATTGCTATCATAAAGTCCCTTTCGTCCATAACTGGCATATGCCTCAGGATAATTTCCAGGAAGCGGATAATTCCTTGGCAGCACAGTTAGCATGTGCTCTTTGACAATGTCTGGAATAGATTCCTCTGGAGGCCCTAGAGAATAAATCTTTTCCATCACCTTTGTCCATTTCACATTGAAGGTCCAATAAAATTGTCGACTTGCTGGGCCATAAGACCCAATGTGTAACTCTGCCAATAGATCTCTAACAGAGATGTTGGGATTCTTCTTCATACCAAGTTTTCCACTCCAAATCGATACTGTATTTAAGATCCTGGAGGGATAATACAACCTTAGGATCTCTTCGCTGTTCACCGCTCTTCGTCCTGCTCCGGAGATATCCAGGTGTGCACTCGAGGCTTGTTTTGTCGGAGTTCCAAACTCCTCAGAAAGTGCATTCCAGATGGCAGTTCCAAACCCAAAGAGAGGGGATGAATCCGGCAAACTGTTGGAAATCATAGGACAGATGGGCTCTTCCTTTGAAGTAAAAGAAGATGTCATTTGTAAGTGTGAAAGCAGGAATTGTATGGATGGACAGATCTTCATAGGTAAACGATGGAATATCTACACCATTGAAATTAGCGATGGTGTGTGGAGTTGATGCAGGAGAAAGTTTGGGAAGGCAGTCGACAAAATAAGAATGGAAGGACACATGCGTGCAAGGATCATAGAATGGTGATGAGAAGTCGAAGTCGTCAGGGTGTTTTAGAATCGACCAGGAATATTCCATGGCAATAGCAGGGACTACTGAAGTTTGCGACAGTGTATGTAAGAAAAAGGCTCTCTCATGATCTCCATAGGCAACTCATTTCCAGTGATTGGCCTTTTCATGATAAAGTTCCTCGATATATCCAATTATATGCTTGATGTACCTAGCATGTGAATACTCTTCCATCGTACTCACTTTCTCCAAAGCGATGGTGGTCTCATGCTCTACCACAATTGGGAAAGGTCAGGAAGGTAACACTGGCTTGGTAATAAGTGCGTTCCGGTTGATTACGACAGCAGACATCTGGATACCAGAACGTGCGTCAGAAAGTGAACTCAAGAGGAGATGATGAAAGGATGTGACTACAAGAGATCGAACTTGGATAACTGGTTTGGATCCTTCACTGCAAGCATTTCACAATTTTTCTTGCCAAAATATGTTGAAAAAATGGAAAGAAGAGATACTCTTTTATTTGGGCTGTGTTCACATAAAAAATGCAAATATAATATTTTGTTTTCTTTGTCTTTTCTGTGCAAAAAAATGAATTGATGGTAGTGCTGATTAGCTTCTATGCTAATGGGTATTACCATCAATCAATGTTTTGTGGAAAGTCATGCAAAGAAAAGAAAATATTATTTTTGCCTTTTCTCTTTGAAAACAGCTGTCAAAAAAGAGTATCACTTTCTTCAATTTTTTCAGCATGTTTTCTGAAGAATAATTGTGAAATGCTTGCAGTGCTTGTCATCCTCATCAGGAGTCAAAGGGAGAAGCTCAAGAAGATCATTAGGGCAACCTCCAAGCAAATCTGGATCAACCAGGTTTTCTAAAAAAGCACTTGGCCCAATAAAGCGCTGGGGCCAGTCCACATAATACTGGTGGACAGGAATCTCCTGTTGATGAACAGGGAGGTCAAGCAAATAAGGAGGTGGAGATAAGGGATAGCGAGGAACCAGGTCTAGGTCGGGTTGGAAATCCAAGTCCCAAAATTCGTGTGCCTCATAAGAAGGCAGAGATATCCAAGGAGGTTCTAGATCTCTAGCCTCAACAAGGACACCTACACGAATGCACAATTGACGATAGCACCCCAAGAGAATATGATATTCCTGATAAGAGGAATAGATGCCATGCCACGTTGGGATGCCTAAAAAAGTTCCCCACATAACAGTAGATAATACAAGCACAAGATTGAAAGGGCCTCCAACTGCATTTATGACATAAACCACCTGACATATGCCTAAGATGAATGACAGCAACAAGGTGGCCAACACCCAACCTAGCGCTTCAGGTCCGTTCAACAGCATAGTCAATGACGAACATCTTCCTCAATGATCTATTGTCCATTAGATGATAAGCACCCATTTACTCAGGGCTCATAACCTATTGTGCAGAGGATCTGGGGTCAAAAGGGCAATATGGCAGAGCACTTGCCTTTAGGGTTTCAGTTGGTGTTGGTCTTGGGTAGGAGTTGAGAGTAGTTCTCAGAGAGGACAATGTAGAGAATAAGAACAAGCTTCGTTTTTATCCTGTGGTATATCCTACAGGGTATATATACATCTGTGGTGCACATGGACCAGGTGTGCTAACACCTACAATAAGAACTACCATATTTGTATGTAAGAGGACCTTCCATATGGGTACTACTCTGTCTTTCTACTAGGAATGTGTTATCTGGTAATCTGGTAGAAGAGAACACCATAGAATAGTATGGAACAACTATTCTTAGAATAACAATCACATGTAAGTGATAGTAACCAGTAAATGTTTCAACAGGGTTTGCCTTAACTTGATCAATAGTATGCCTAGGAGGGTTGCAGCAGTGCTCAAGGCCAAGGGTGGTTACACAAAGTACTAGATATATCCTACTTATTGTCACTTGGATACCCTGCAAAAAAACTGTCCAGATGAGTAGTGGTCAATGTTGAATTAATTGTACAGTATCAAGTCACATGACCATAACCATATTTGGCACACATAATCACATGACCACTGGCTATCTACCCCTATTTTTTCATGATTTATGGCCAAATGGGGACTGAGTTATAAGCAATTCTTTGAAAAAGTGGCAAACATCCAGACAGTTTTTTGAGTCGCTGTAACTACTATTTACTTATCAACAACTATATATAACTAAATTTTCCATACAGTACTTACCCATGGTCCGACTGAAATAATAAAGACATACCAGATTTAGACTTACTCAATTATGCTTACCTAATTTACACATCTTTCATTCGGACTTACCTAAGTTGACTGACCCTTACTCTGACTCGAAGACCAAAGTCAGAGGTAAGAGTGAAGAACTCGAAAGGCCCCCTCCAGCAGGGATTATATATATTGTATGTACTGTACAGTTATTAATGATTATTTCCCACGCTTTGACCATCTCCATAAATGGACACATACAAGATATTCATTAAATGATAAATTGTAAAATTATGTTTGTCTTGGTAACCCAGATATATAAGGTATATATTGGTATATCATTCAGCTCAATGTGTGGTGTATATGACCAATCAATCACCTTGAATCACTCAAATAATAAATACATAGCATTTTGGACAGTTGCTGTAATTTATTACCAACACATACAAAGTAGTATCATTACATGGCAGTTTGCTTCAAATTTCAAATTGCCCTCAGGGAATACCACTCTACATGACTCTACATGATGCTCGACACCAACAAGACGTCTGTAGTGACTAGGGGCGAATGGGTGACTGTCCAGACGCTCTGACCAAAGTTAGCTTCCCTCGTGCTGGAACGCATCGGCACGGAACCGGAAGCGAACGCGTCAGAGGCCTGGCAAACTTGTAGTTGCTTTGACAGCCTCCAAGATGGATAGTGCCAGAGTCACGGACTCCAGGTGAGGTTCAGTTTCACCCGACGACGCATGCTGATTGACTGGCTGTACTAACCAATTATCCGATTGACCTCTATGGACCAATTTCAAGTTGGGTTGGAGGAACGATCTTGTACTTGCCAACTATCATGCGCAGCCTGAGTGACTATCAAAAACATCATGTCCACCTCTCCCACGAGCCTGGGCACGTCGACCAGGACGGGGTTGCCGAGGATGTCGATGATGGTTTTGACGGTTAGCATTCCCTTTTGTACTGGCGTTCTATGATCGCTCCATGTTTATCCGCGTAACAATTTCCGTGCAAAGCGACACTGGACCACTTGTGATAATTGATGTCGTTCTGTCTTCTATATGCCACGCATCCTTCCCCCTAACGTGGCTTGCATCCGAGGGCCTAAATGTTACGGTGCGCTATACCATGAACCATGTAGTATTCAAGTTCATGTGCGACACCTACGACAAACATACAATTAAGGCTGCTAAGCTGTAACTAGCCCAAGGGTGGAGATGGTACTAAGCACCAGCGCCGGTCTGCCATAAGTTTACGCGTGCGTTCCTAGCAAATATCACGAGACTAGATCAATACCCCGACAACATCGAGTTCGGCTATCGAGGGCTCGGAGTAGCATATAATTCAGGACCTAAGGACTAGCGGTGAGCTGCGCATTAAGCACGCCGAAGAGAAGCCACCAGGTAACTCACTCATTTCTCCCATCGAAAACGCCTGTCCGAACGGCATTTATCACAGATCCTTCGACTTTCCCGCCTTATCCGCCCTGCCACCAGTCAACCGCGCAAGGAATCCTTTCATCCCTCCTCCACCCTTCCCTTCCACGGTTGCGACATGCCTTCCATCCTCCTTCCAGTTCCTTATTTGGCCACCAACATCCTGAGTGCCCGGCCCAGAGGAGTATATTCCCGTAGGAGTAGTAAAACTCGTCCTTTGCGAATCACCCAAACTCGATCTCTGTGATGCGGAACCACCGCTTTTTTGCGAAGCTGGCGGACTCGGTGCTTGTGTGCGTGCCGCGCCCATCACGGTCCCTACCCCCGTCATCGGCGCCTTCGATTGTGATGGCATGCCATAAGGAGCCATATAAGGAGCCCTGCCGAAACTCCTGCTTGCTGTCAGGGGTGGGGGGACAGGTCCCGTGGAATTATGCATGTTTGCGTTTCTACGTTCGTTTCCAACTACTGTACCCGGAGGTCCGCCTCGTAATGACTGTTGGGGTCGCGTGTTAAGAGTGTGGGATGGGGATATTCCATGCGGTTGCGCCCTCGCGGCACCGTTGGTCCCGGGGGCGTTGTAAGTCGTGTTAAAAGTGTGGGCGTTGATGTTTGTGCGGGATGTTGTGGCTGCCTTATGGTGATATGGAGTCGCGCTAGCCGAGCGGTAGAAAAGGGCTTTCCAGAGCCTGCACCGGTGATACTCTGATTGAGGCTCGAGCGACTGGTCCATTATTTGGATCTGTCCCGATCACGGGTGTGAAGAAGAGATACCAATGTCAGTGGATCTGTCACTAAGATAGATGAGTAAACACAAGTACCCTGGTGTTCGGGGCAGAATCTCCACCCGCGAGGTCAAACATGTAGCCGGAATGAGGCCATCGAATCCTTCATTGCAGTAAGGAGAGGTCCAAGATAACAACGCCGTCAATACACATGCTCACACGATGGCAGAAAGAAGAGAATAATAGTAGCTAAAATACTAAAGCGACCACAAGGACCATGACTCACTCATAAAACACCGCATTCTCGTCAGGAAGATACACCCTATTGATGTGCCATGCTGTCGGGTAACTTGTTGCCACGACGGATGAGGTTCGGAAAAGCGTCTTGACGGAGAGGTACTTCTGCGTTTGGACGTTTCGGATCATAAACCCGTCCCCCAAGGGCATGATTTCCCACTAGGAGAGCATGGTACGTAAGATACAATGTAGACGACGAGGTAATCAGTGCCGTCTCACCTTTTGCGTCTCTGACAAACTAGGTGGCATGCCTGTCTCCGTTGGCCACATAGACACGGGGCGGACAATGAGGCGAAGTGCAGGAGGCGGAGGTGGAGATAAGAAGTAACGTCCCAATGAGATACGTCACGAGTTTGCGTAGGACGCTATCCAATACGCACCAACGACGGAATCCCCTACCACATCCATTGCGGTCCCGCTCTGTCGATTCAAGAACTTGTAAATGCCGTGGATTAGTTGCATCATCTTCTATCCGATCGCCGGAATGGTTATGGGCGTCCCCTGCTCAGCAACGAGGTTTGCGGTTTTTGCGTATGTATTCGTGTCAGGGTGTCGTGGGTTCAAAGGAATTCGAGGCGTGGGGGGGCGCTGAAGGGGCGGTGGCAAGGGTTGTGTTAACAGGTGGAGGTTCTGGAGGTTTCAGGGACCGTTAATGCACGACACGCATGCACAAGGCAGCACTCCACTGCGGTACGCGTGCTCGAGCTGGAGCTTCAGTTTCGACCTTTTCCGGCGGACCGCATTTCACCTCTTATATTGGCTGTTGCCAATGCGTGTCCGTGCACGTGCCTCCCTCCTTCCCCTTCGCGAAGTTGATAAGGACAACCAACCAAGATATTGAATTAATGGTGGGTGAGCCGTCCCACGGCGAAGAAGCTCGCCATCGCCTTTGCTCGACATTGTCACCGGGCTTCTTTGTTTTCTGCGTGGAACGTCTTCGAAAGGGAACCACCGCCTTTTTCGAAATCCGTATCTTGAGCTATAAAGAAAGTCAAGACACTCATCAGAATACGTACTTGCCCTCGCAGCTCGAACCCACATCATAGTACGTACGTACTGAAAACACCTACCTTTCAGTGTTCCAGTCTTGTGGTCAAAGTAATTACTAAGAGTAACACCAAGCATCGCCCGGAAAAAGCCCTCTCCCACGTGGGACTCCGGCCCAGGGCACCGCGTCAGACTCTTTAGTGACAAGTTAGTAAGTTGTCTATGAGTACCAAATCCCAACCGAATCCTTTCAACTAGTTAACCACCGTGCTGATCGTAGGGGAAGCTCTAGAGGCTGGTCACGCTTTCAAAGTTTGCATCAATCACTTCGGAAGCTGAGGGATTCCGTCCAACGTCATTGTTATCTCAACCGCCTCCCGCCTTCCAAGGTATGCATACATAGGGTACACACAAGTACGATATGAGGACTGATAGTCCAGGTGCAAACCTTCGCCACCCTGGCTGAACTCCATATCACTCGGCAGACGTCCAAAAAATGTCGTTGATAAGGGCAGGGTCTATCGCAGGCAAAACCTGTTGCAGATTCAAACTCTTAATTCGCAAAAAAAAGGTTCCCGAAGTAGACCGACCACCCACCAAATACGGAGAACCAGCTGACCTGGTATTAACACGTGCATGAGGAGAAAACGACAAGCCGCCCAATTCTAGAATGCAGTGGTCTTGTAACCTTCTGCAAATGGTAGATAATTCTTCCGCATCCAGCAGGTCCTCTGGATGACCCGCGAGCTCGACATGCAACTTCGGCAAGCCTAGCTCTTGCCGTGTTTCCAGCCATTGTACGAGTGGTTCAAATGCATGCATATAGTCGAAAAAATCCGATATCGTCAATCTTTCAAGACTTACCCAATTGTCTACTGGACTTCGTGACCCCATAGAATTTCCGGGAATGGGAACAGGCGTGAAGAAGACATCGAGGTCGCTCACATACGAGAACTCTGCATGACGCGTCTTCGGAAATGCCTGACAGAAAGCTACACCATTAAAAGGGTGCGTTAAACTTTCTACCGCATCGATCGTAAGATGGTGGACGCTACGGAATTTTGACCCAGAAAGACCCAAAGTTTCCCAATGACCCTTGTCATGTAAGAAGCGAAAGTGTTGAAGGTTTGGTGCTATGATGGCTTCCAAGAACTTTTCGGGATGCGGGATGTTAAGCGTGAGTTCCTCAAGAATTGGGAAGTTGATGCTAGTTGGCTCAAGCACCCAGCCATGGGCGCGGCCAGTGAGGGAGAGCACAGTTAATGAGATGTTGTGGATCTGCGATGGGAATGACAAGGGTATATCGGAGCCCCCATATTCCAGTTTAAGAGTTTTGAGTTGGTTGGGTATCGAAAAATCATCATTTGCGACGAAATTTTGGAGTTCCAGATGTTTGAGAACAGGCGCGCGCAGTAGGATGTTTTGGTACTCCAGGTCGCGTTGCACGTCGATAGAAAGGTCCACGAGTGAAGGAAAGTCCAACTTGAACAACTCGGGAATGATGGCGGGGACATTCGAACGGTAAGAGTCGTTACGGATGCAGAGGCTACGCCACCGGTTCGTGGTTTGACGGAGATACGGCAAAGATTTATAAAAAGAGGAATAATCTGTCTTTGCTGCGATGGTAATGTCAAGAGGTGCTCCTTGACTCCTCCTCAGCTGTGAAATCAGCATGCTCTCCTCTCGTGGAGAAGTCGCGAGATAGATGTCACACCAGAGAGCGGGTGTGGTCAGGATCACGTCCCTCCAAAATCGCGAAACGCCAGCCAGTTTCATTCTCCGTTGATAAATCATGGACGTGCTCCATAAATAATTAGCCATTGCAAAGCCGAATATCCGCACGAGGAGCTCAACAGGAAGACGGTGAATGGCAGGGTCCCGCTTCTTGATAAGTTCTTTAATCAGAATTCTCTGGGCCTCGGCGGCTCTGCGGGCAGCCATCATCTGGTGGAGATGACTCTGCTCCACACTTTCCAGCCGTGCTAGCTCAACGCGTGCGCGATCGACTTCATCCATTATGCGGAGTGGAAGGAGGGGTGACAATGTCACGTGCGTCGTCTCCGCTTCTATAGAAAGGTCGTGTAGAGAGATGTGGCTACCCAGTGAACTTGGAACGTGGGGATTGACGACCACTGCAGAGCTCCTGTGTTCGGCTCCTGACCTGGAGGAGAGATTCTGAAGTGAAGATACAACGAAGTCGGCGAATGAAGAATGATTACTTGCGTTTGAGTACCCTGTCTACCTGCAGAAGACGGACGAACTTCGGGCGGTTACAGTGAGTTGCACTTGCAGCTCGCAGAATGATCATAGACCTGTCAAGCGCGATTTTGCTTACATATAGAATCATGCACTCTGTACGTTTGTCCTACTTGGTATGTAACATCTAGTAGTCAACTAATATATAAATCCAACCCAATCCAATTCAATACTCGCGTGTATAAATAAGCTGTTAGTCACCGTTGTACTCATATTCTCAAGGTCGGAGGCGGCTAAGACTCATTAACATCGACGGAGTCCATCTGAAATGTGCACCGATGGCCAAATTGAACTCTGCAGTATGAACGAAAGCCCGTATATTATACTCCAGTATAGCGCATGTACGACAGGGTAAACCACAATGTTGTCAGGGTTGACGGAGGTCCCTTCAACAGCGCAAACGAAAATTGTCGCCACCCTTGGGACACGCCATGTTACTTAGTTCGGACCCAAAATATGTCATTGACAAGGTCAGGCTCTATCGCGGGCAAAGTCTGTTGGAGATTAAAAATCTCAATGCGAAAAAATCGGCTTCACATAGCAGATCAATCACCTACCAAGTACGGGGGGCCAGTTGACCAAGTAAGATGTGCTCCGGGAGACAATGGCAGGCAGTCTAGTTCTAGCACGCAGAGGTCTTGTAATTTCCTACAAAGGACAGATACTTCCGCCGCGTCCAGCAGACTGGATGGACCAGCCGTAAGCTTGATATGCAGCTTTGGCAGGCGGAACGCTTTTCGCTTTTCCAACCATTGCATGAGTGGAGCGAATCCTTCGATGTCGGTACCAGAATCCAATATCGTCAATCTTTCGAGGCTCGCCCAGTTGTCCACTGGAGGTTGTGACCACACTCCGGAATTTCCGGGTAGGCGAATGGACTGGAAGAAGAAACGGAGGCTACTCGAATGCAGCGCTGCATGGTTCGTGTTAGGAAATGCCTGACAGAAAGCTACCCCATCGAGACAGGATACCGAACGTGACACCGCATCAAAGGTAAGGTGGTGAACATTGTCAAATTTCGGTTCGTACATCCCGAAGGCATCCCAAACGGACTTATAATCCATGTAGTGAAAGTGTTGAAGTTTTGGTGCAGAAATGGCACCCAGAAACTGTTGAGGATGCCGAATGTCGAGCGTGAGTTTCTGGAGAAGCGGAAAGACAATACTGCTTCGCCTAAGCTCCCAACCCTTGACGTATCCAATGAGAGAGAGAGTAGTTAACGACTGCGCGGGAATAAGCCGATGAAACGACCGGGGTATGTTGAGACCGTCTGCAAATGTCAGTTCAAGAGTCTCGAGAGGGCCTGTCCAGAAGTCCTCCGTGGCGATAAAATTTCCGAGCTTCAGATGCTTGAGAACGGGGGTCCTTCGTACAAAATGGTGCGGATCAGGGTATTCCCCGTTTCCGGGATGTTGCATATCGACGTAAAAATTTACGAGAGAAGGAAACAACGCTTCGCTCAACGTGTATATGATGGCCGTCAAATTCGGAATGTCAACCACGTTATAAATATGGAGGCTACGCCAGCGATCCGTGGTTGGAAGGAGGTCGCGTAGTAATTGTTCGATATGGAGGTACTCGGCCTCGTCTGTGATCGTGACGTCGAGGGGCACTCCTTGACTCCTCCTCAACTGCAACAACAAGGGGGTCTGGTCTCGTAGGGGTGTCAAACCAATGTCGCTCCAGAGATCAGGTGTAGTCAGGATCACATCCCTCCAAAGTCGCGAGACGCCAGCCAGATTTCTCCTCCGCGTGCGGATCACGTCAAATTGCTTCTGCTTCCCCTCTTCACGAACCAAGGCAAAGCCAAATATCCGTGTGAGGAGCTCGATGGGAAGACGGTAAATGGCAGGTTGCCGTCTCTTGATGATCTCTTCGATCCGGATTCTCTGGGCCTGGATGACTTTGCGAGCGGCCAACAACTGCCCGAGATGAGTGCGTTCTATGATTTCCAGCTGTGATAGCTCAGTGCGTGCCCACTCGAGTTCATCCATATCCTATGGTGGCGCTGTGAATGAATGACTGTCAGTGCCACGTAGATCGATACTACTTCTTGAGTCAGATACCTTGAACGTAGAGTTTGATGAAGGTGTCTGTATTCCGCTTGCTGCTTTGGAGATATTTCTGGGGAGAAAATGTAGAATCAGTGCATGATGAGCGACTGCCTTTATCTGATTCATCAATATTGCCTGCACGACATGGACAAAGGCAGCTAGAATTCCTTTCAGCACCACAGGTAAGTTACGAAGACAACGATCGTCACATTTACGGCTCAAGGGCTCAAGGAGGTTAATCGTACCGTGCCGCACAGCATGTCATGTACTTACATAAGATGCGGAGTTGAACGGTATGTGCTGACGCCCTGGTCATAAGTTGTGGCGCTTGCCTGGTCATCTTTATGCTGAATGGCGGCATTAATATCGGAAAACAACAACGACAACAACAAAATACAAGAAACGACGTGAACCCAGCTTCCTGATAGCATGTTACATTGAACGTTACTAGCTTACATGTTCTGACATGTGCCTCAACAAATCCTAGGGAACACATATGTAGTTAGCAACACCCCCTTAAAAAAAGCCCATGTCCGAGGACTCCTTACCTCCTTGCTATCAAACATCCGAGGACATAGTTCCAGCTGATGGCGCCACAAACAAGCGAACCACCCCTCGTCGTCATAGCTCGCCTCTTCGTGCGGGGGTGTCGGCTGCAAAACCGCTGTGACATCAATAATACTGAGGTCCACGATTTCACCGTCTTCTAAAACAACAATCGAAGAGTGTTCCTGCGTAGGCATGGACAAGTCCTGTGAATCAGAGTACTTCGCCAGTTTTGCTTTCAACTTTGCCTTCTCTTTTGTCACTGACAGAACCTTAGATGACAGCTTGTTGCGCTGGACAGATACCCTCTGTAATGCACGCCCAAGTTTCCGCAAGTCAGATTCGAGAGAATTATTGTTCCGCAAAAGTGTTCTGCAAAGACTCTCGAGCTCAATTGTCTGCGCCGCACGTGTGCGCACTTCGTCATTAGTTCGACTATCCTTCTCCTGTAGTATTTCTGCAAGAGTTTTCCAGCGGTGGATATCGTCCTGCAGAGCCTTGACGTTGGTCTGGATAATGTCGCCATCACGGAATGCCGCCTAAGATCGGGAAAATCCATGCTCACCTCGAAGAGTTGCTTAATTTTCGCCACACCCTCCTCTGCCTGACCTTCAGCTATCTTCACTCTCTCCTCCAGCTCAGCATTTTCAGTACGGACTGAACTGATGAAGCCAGAAGCTCGTGCATATTGTTCGCGGAAGAAGTCGCGATCCGTTTCCACAGATTCTTTTGCAGCAATCATCTGGTCGATGGAGGTGTTCAACCGGGAAACTTTCTCAGATAGCAAGTCGCGCTCTTCAATGAGCATCTTGCGCTCTGCCTCCCATGCATCCGTGCCAGGTGTTACCATATGCCCTCCATTCAAGTTCGGCCGATTTTCCTCCAACGAGTAAGTCTTTGCGATTCCATTCACCCCCGTGGGCTGTTCTGGAGGCTTGAGTTGTTGATGCAGCGGCGACTCTTCTCGCTGTTTCTTCCACACATTGTGGGCAAGCTTCCATCTTTCCATCTCCTCCGTCCACGTCAATCTATCTTCTGTCCACCTTCTCCGCCTCTCCTCTAAGTCAGCACGCTCTCCCTGGAGCCTGACGCGCTCCTCGGATAATTTGGTTAGCTCCCTCTGAGCACGTTCCGCGTTCCGTCGTTCCTGAGTGAGCTCGATTTGTAGGCGCTGGATCTCCTCGGATTTGGCGTTGAGTATTGACAGCGCTTCGTGGAGACGTCGCTTTGGGGTGTCAGACTAAAGTATCATGACAACAAAGATGGACAATGGCCCCATTTATCATTAGTGTAACGGTTGGCAGACGTAGACAAGGAGAGAACATACGACATAACTGGGTGCCTCGCGCGGAAGCGAACTTGGGAGTTGCGGAAGGGACTGAGCGACGTCGACGTCTTCTGCATCAGACTGTCGCTGGCCTTGGCTTGCCTGAACAATGACGCTTGCTTGTCGAGTATTTTCGGTACGTGTCGAGCGCTCTTGCGAGCCTACCTGTACGGGCTGCTGTCCGAAAGGATAAATAAATACGAAATGAGTGAGTTAAAACAAAGGAGAGTGCTTACCTCCGGCGGTCCGGGATCCATCGAAACTTGCATGGCGTTCTCCTCTACGTAGTCATACACAAATGAATCCACGTCCCGGACTTGGGACACGGGCACACGTATTGCTTCCTGTGTATCCTCCTCTTCCTCCTGGCGTAGCCGTATGCGTAAGGCTTCCCTCTTTTCAGACGTCAGCGTCGTCCACGGTTTCTTCCCCGTGCTATTGGATACTGACGTCTCCAGTGTTGAGCTCTGAGTCTTTCCACTCAGGTTCACGTAAGTGTTTTCCATCTCTTGCAGAACGGAATCCAAACGGTCGTCGTCTGCCACGCCTCCGTTGTGGCTAGGACCAGCGACCGCGGATCGCTCCTTCGCGGATTTGAGCCTCCCTATAATTTTCCCCAGCGGTTTTAGTCGTTGGGGTTGTGAAGCCACTGCGCGTTTCCCATCCCGCCTGCGCTGTTCTTCGTCAAATAGTTCTTTTCCCCGCTTGCGAACCTCAGAATCCGTTTGCCTCCCCTTAGGCCGAGCCTCTTCATTATCTCCGTCGCTCTCCTCTTCTTCTTCCTTTTTCGCTTCCTCTTCCTCTTCCGTATCACTTGCGCTCTCCCGTGGACGATCTTCATCATCCTGATCGACATCGTCTTCGGATACTAGTTGCGGCGCAGTCTTCCGTGCAAGTCTTGTTGTCAATCGCTTTCCTACGAACGGCCTTCTGATCTGCGGAGAAGCGAAGCTCTCGATAGAGCTCGGGGGTGGTTCAGAAGGGATTGTATCCGCGGGCCGAACGAGCCCAAGTTTGGCTCTAAATGTGTTTGGCGAAATTTGAGGGACAGGTTTCAGCGCTGAGCGAAGTTGAGATTTAGCGTGATTAGTCTTCTTGGAGGGTGATCCAACATTTTCAGGCAAGTCGGGTGTGTTTTGTTTGGACTGGCTGTCGATTCTCTTGGAGGAACCGTCCTTGGCTATGATGCGCGAGGTGCCACTGTGAGATTTGGAACTATGATGTGGTGGTGACTTCGATTTGCCGTCGGAGTCGTCATGCGAAGAATCCTCATCGCTGTCGATTTTTGGCAATATCATCTTCACAAGTTTGGAAGCGGCAATTTTCTGTGGGGATTGCGTAGAAGAGTCGATCGCTTGTGAAGTTTCTGGGGTATCGCGGTAGGATTTGTGGGATGTGTGTTTAAGTCGTTTGTTAAAAGGTCCAGTAGGTGCATTAGTGTCATCGTTATCTTCATCTGGTGACATTGCCATTATGCGGTCAAAAAGCTCGAGACGGGCCACGGCACCAGGTGATAGAATAGGTTCTCGAACAACGGTCTTTTGCAGCGTAGACGTGAACGAACAAGGCACAGAAGTGTTCTTCTTAGAAGCTTCCACTACTGTCAAGGTCAGTCTTCGTTTTGACGTCGGCAGGCGTGCGACTTGCTAACCTGCTGTATGGTGGTTGATTTTCGATGGTGAAGTAGGCGTATCGTTTGCGGCTCCTCCACGCTTTAACTTGCTCCCAGAGGAGCTCTGAGGCTTGACTCCGCGGGGTGGTCCAACTTTGACTGGAGGAACGCTGGCCACTCCCTCGTCCTCTGAACTTTGATCTCCCTCTGACTCTGATCCGAGCTCCCTATCCGCGTTTCCCGTTTTGTTGGCGGAACGATCTCCCTGCTTGGGAGATGCTACGATTACGACCTCTACGCTTATCTTACGCTTCTTTCGTGGTCTGCTTGGTTCTTCCCGTTCACCCGCATCCTTCCCATTGACCGCGCGATGAGTCTCGTTGGATGACCTGCGCTTACGTTTTGTGGACTGCTCCTTCTGGATGTGGGTATGACGTTCGTCCTCAGATAATTTTGGCGGCGAAGGGTCAGAGCGACGCGTTCTGCGAGACGAAGGTGCCACAGAGAGCGACTTAGACGATCTAGAACGAGAACTCGTCCTCCCATATGATCCTAACGAGCAAGAATGAATATAAGCCGTGAACCCAAGCGCGCCTGGAAATTCACGTACCGTCTTTCTGTTTCTGTTGTTTCTTTTTAGCCTTCTTGGCCTTCCACTCTGCTACGAGCGCATCCGTGCAATCGTGTTTGTCAACCCAGCTCTGTGGCCATGGTTTTTGAGTTGTGGGATCCAACCCGGCCCACTTGACTCGGTACTTGTACGAGGTCTCTGCGATGATCTCTTCGACTTCATATAGTACTTCGTCGTCGTTAGATCGCGGAACGAACTGAGTCTCGAATTCTGAGGTGTCCGTTACTTGATTAGTTGGACTTTCGTCGTCTAGTGGCATGGCAGTCTGGAGTCAGGCGATGTCGACTGCCATGAGTCTATTAGTGGGTCACCTACTATTGATTACGTAAGCCAGCTGGTATCATATATCAGAGCGTGTCTGCGCTTGGAATCCTTGTTCATGGCCATACTGAAGTCGGAGTACCCTCGTGCAACGTTCTTACGGTGTAATGTGACTGTTGGATATCTGGGACGAGTAGTTTTGCCCCACCATTTCACAATGGCGATTAGCCCCTGCCAGTCAGTCTTGAACGTATTTGGACTTGTTTTGATACGGTAGCTGCCGCTGCAAACACATTGTTCGAATCGTCATCATTATCGATGTGCAGGACCACTACATGGAAGGGCTCAGAACGACACGATACCCCGCCGCGCTAGTGATTGCTGGTACCGTTACCTGCCTACTGTGAATGAGCTGGATGAGGCACACACTGAGCTACGCCGGCTGGAAGGTACACACCAAGCCGCTCGCAGAAATATGTGCAGCCACGAAGACACAGGTCGATGAGCTCGTCGAGAATCGATTTCCTGCGTTCAATTGTCTTCCTATCGAACTTCTTTTGTGGATGGCGACTTATCGCGTGTCGAGGAGACTTCAGGCGCTGGTGAACCACAAGACAAACCTGCCAACGGAGTCGCGACTCTGTTTCACGATGGCTAGATGTCCTTGTCTCTATCTCCGATCGCTGGCGGTGCCTTCACAAACTTCAGGGCTCGAACTTTTCATCTCTCCTACGTTTACCTCTGCCAGTCACTAACGGTCCTCTCACTCCCTAATTATACCACCGGTTGGATGCTTCTGCCAGACAGCATTCACCTTTCGCTTCTTGAAGTACTCAGACTCGCGGCTAATAATTCCCAGCCATTCACGTAAGCCATATTGTAGCGTTGAACCTTATGTGTGCTTTGACTGTTCTGGTGATCGCCGTGATGATTTGCACGAGTAATGAGGGATTGGAGGTGAGAGCAACACCAGAAAGGAGAGCAGACACTGAATGGTGAAGGTGAAAAAAGAACGAGCAGCGAGAGACAGGAGCATGATTAGTTTTCTATGTAAGCTGAGTCTCGAAGCGCTACGTAGAATTTAGTCCATGAGTGAGTAAGTGAAGAATGGCGCATCTCTTGCTTCTGCACCTCAGCTACTGTTCGAGTCTGTGCCTCCAGACCTCGCACATCGTTCTGTTCTCCTTTTTGCACCCCACCAACGACATGCAAGCAGAAGACCTGAACTTAGCCGTTCATCCAGATTTTTCTTTGGAAGATTTCTCAGATGCCTGCTTACAACTGACCAACAATACAATCGATGACGAACAAGTGGCAGGAATTCTAGGAATTCTCTGGGACATCCAAAACGCCAAAGATGTCCAAAGGTGGAATGCATGCAGAGAGGAAGAAACCCAAATGGCTCGAGACCTAGCAGAGCAGGCAGCAGAAGAGTTAGCTCAGCATCAGCGCTGCCTACGAGACGAAGAAGAAGCCATACTTGCAGAGGAGGACAAAAAGAACAAGGCAAAGTATGCTCCTGTACCAGACATTGAGGTCCCATCTGGACCAGTCAACATCCCTGCCCCGTATGCTACTCACAAATTAAAAAAAGGCGAGTACTGCAAGCTCTATTTCTTCACCAATGTAGGTTTAGCAGAAGCAGAGTCCTTCAATGCCTCAATCAATGATGAGGCCCTCACCCTGCTCAAAGCAGACAATGGACAACATGTCTGGGTCCCTGTGTCAAACTCAAGAGACAAGTTAGCTGTCATCAAAGACAAAGACCTCACTTGGGAGCAGTTTGGTGAAGCAGCAGTATGCCTTATGAACACCATGAGAGAACATGACTGGCAAAAGGACAGGGTCAACATGCACGTCAAATTCTGGACAGCGCTAGAAGAACACCCATGGTGCCACTCGCCCCACAACCATCAAAAATGAGCACTACTACTTTATCAGAGCCAGCAGCAACAGAAATGGCACCATGCCATTGGAACGGCACAAGGTTTTTCCCTAGCGAAGTTGAATGAAAGAGTCCTCAAAGATGCCTGGGAGGAACTCTCAGAGAGAGAGCGCAACACACAGCTGGATAACCTCAGACAGGTCAGACTTCCCCTTTCCTCCTCACCTGTATCACCATAGACTAATGAACCAAATCCTTTCCCATCACCACCACCCTGGAAATAAAACAATTTCTTCCCAGCTTCCCTTTCTCTGTCGCGCAGCATTGATCATGGTTGCTTGTTCAAGGCAACGACCGATGTGCGCTGTTTACCTTCCGGTAAAGTACACCTATAGACGGGCAATAGGCAAGCATGCGGCTTGCGGTGGACCTCTTGCTAGTATATCGGCAGTGATATGTAGATGTACCGACAGGGACCATCTTGACTACCCTGGTTGACTTCAAAGCAATGCTTTGATATCAGATCAATCCTAGATAATAGATTGATAGCTAAGTAGCTGAATAGCTAAGTAACTGGGTAGCTAGGTAGCGAAAATACAAGGATTCTACATTGCTACACTGTGGGTTCTTATACCCCACAGGCGATGAGAAGACTACTGTATCTTCACCATAAATGCATAGGTAATAAACAAGACGGGGTTTGCCATACAGGATCTCTCCAAGGTATCAAGTCAGAGTGCCCTCAGTGACGCAAGCACCGAGGCATGGGTGACATACACCCTACTCAACATGACTCCCTACTATGCTGGAGCATTTGCACAAAGCAAATGAAGGATCCCCTAGGCGTGACGTGACACGAAGGTCACGTGCCTAGGAAGACAAACAGTAACCATCAAGAAAGCCCTCAGATCCCATCGGGATCTGAGAAGCGAAAAGGTAAAAGTAAAAGAAGACATATGTAAGCAAAGGCTGTGTCATAAATGTAAGGTCCATGGACTTGCCCCCTAAGGCTAGGCAGCGGTCCGATGAGGTGTTGCTAGGATGCGGGAATGGGGATGACAAACAGCGGGACGGCGGGCTCATCACAGGACACGTGTACAGTAAGTGGTTTGGAAAGGAAAGAACAAGAACAGCACACGACATCACCCCCCCTTTTAACCGTGGCGACTCTGTCACGGACAACTAGTCGAAGTCATCAAAAGGAAGGTCCAGATTCGTGTCGATTATCAGAAGAAGACTTGGGCTGCTTAATAGGACATCCATGAGAGTCAGTCCACTTTGAGCCTTTTCCATTGTGACACGACCAATGACCGAGTCTTTGGCAATCAAGGCACGTATGCCTGTAGAACGGGTGGAAAGGGTTGAGGACAACACATCCAGCGAGTTTGAGTCGGAGTTCAGGGGTGGAACGGATCGGGTAGAAGTCAGCATTTGGGAGTGCTTCCGTTGTTTTGACAGCATTGAATATATTGAACATCCAATACTTTCGTTCATCAAAGATTTTGAGGAGGAAGTCTCTCCATTTGTCGACTCTTTCTTTCTCTGAGACCCACGTGTCTTCACATCTTTCTCCGAGGATCTGGGCTGCAATGTTGAGAAATTTTCTAGCGGCAACCTCTTCTTCCTCTCGATATCGACATTTGTGAATCCAATGGGCTCCTGGAACAGATCTGCTTTCACTCTCTGACTCCCCTTCTTCAGTCGTAATACCACTTGTCTTTTTCCTGTCACTGCCAGATACTGGAGATACATCCATTCGGTCTGGCTGTAGGCTTCATGCCATCCCTTCACTCGGTCCACCTTCAACAAGGTCCCGGGTACCACTTCCATCTCTCCTACTCTCAGTGGCCAACGAGCTGTTGCCTTCATGAAGGTTCTCTCGTTGCGTAGTTGTGTCATGAGTTGTAGGGGAATTGTTGTTGGAGGGAGTGGTGACTTGGAAAGTGACTTGTTTAAGACCAGGTGGAATGTGGCGAAAGTCATGAAAGGACTGTATGAGCTTTGGTCCAAACCTGGCATGGACGATGTTGACCAGCGACCCTAACATTTTCTGCATTCCTTCCACATTCTTCATTCCTTCAGTTTCCATATATGCTGTGGCTGGCAAGTTTTCATCGAGCACCATGTCTCCTGCCCTTAGGACATTCACGACTCGACCGACAGTATCTTCGATGCCTCGGTAGACTTGATGCAACATCTGTAGATGTTTGTGGTCGACTCCTGCGTTCCATCCTTCCCTGTCCCACTGTTCAAACCCTTCGAACACCCGAATGTAACCTTCGTACTCTTGTGGGTCGCACAAGAGTCCATAGGGCAGTTGGTCTTCAGTTTTTCATTCATCGGGGAGTGAGGACGAGGTTGTTTTGTTACTACTGTTTTGGACAGGAGAGGTGGATGACTCTGGACACGGTGTGTTGCATTGCACTCAGTATACAGGCTCTGGCATGGGGTAAGGGCAAGTTTGGGGCATTGTAGGCATAGCCCTTCTCTTTCCCTTTGAGAGGTAGTGTATATTAAACTGGGAGTGGGGGTTCTGTGGCCCGTGGGTGTTGGCGTCAAGAACGGATTCGAGGGTGGCTTTGTAGACCGACGCAAATCAGTCTGACGTGGATAAACCGGACTGGGACAGTGGAGGTGATGAGGGGGATGTAAAGTCATAGTCAGAGTCGAAGGTGGGCGAGGTGTCGAGGAGATACTCTCGTGACTCAGAGTTATATCCATTGTCATTTTTGAGGGAGAGGGAAGACATTTAGTTTTTGTGGCATCGACAAAGAGATTTCTGAGGTTCAGGTGGCTTGCCACATCTTCTTTTATACTCTTCGAGGACAGCTCCGGCATTGATGAGGTTTCCTTCGTGTTCCCAGGTATTACTGGTGTGCCCATATCCGCTCCATTTGACCAAATAACGCATTCTTTTACTGTGTCCCACTTTTACTTCCTTGTGGTTTAAAATAGATTTGATCTCCCATTCGGGGATGTCATCTACCATTTCGGGAAGAGGGGGAGGCAGTGCGACTCCATACTCCGGTGTTTTGGTGTAGGGGAAGATCTGTGATGTGTGAAATACTGGGTGTACTCGCCATGTGATTGGTAGTTCGAGTTCCACCGCGACATTGTTAACAATCTTCTTTACACGAAAGGGGCCGATGCGTCTTGGAGTGAGCTTTGTTGACTGAATGTCGCATTTTAGGTCTTTTGCATCAAGCCACACCTTGTCACTGATATGTGGAGTTGTATACGTCAGAGGGTCTGGTCTGGATTTTGCCATTTGTTTGGCCGTTTTCTTGTGAGCTATGAGGGTGGTGTCTCTAGAATGAGCGAGGTTTTCGAGACATTCCCACTGCAAGCATTTCACAATGTTTCTTTAGAAAATATTCTGAAAAAATGGAGGAAAGAGATACTCTTTTATTTTGGATGTTTGGAAAGAAAAAATGCAGAAATAATGTTTTATTTCCTTCCAAAAAACATGAATTGATGCTAATACCACTTAGAGTAGAAGCTAATGGGCACTACCATTAATCCATGTTTCTGCACAGAAAAGAGAAAATTATATTTGCATTTTTTCCAACAAATTATCCAACATAAAAGAGTATCTCTTCTCTCCATTTTTTCAGTATATTTTCTGAAGAAAAATTGGGAAATGCTTGCAGTGTCCTCTACGGAGGGGGCTTTCGACGCGTGGACCACTGGGTAAGGGTCTGGGTCGTATCCATATAGCAACGAGAAGGGCATTTGTCCATGAGTAGTATGGATTCAGGAGTTATGAGCGAACTCTGCCATTGATAGATGATGACTCCAGTTGTTTGGCTTCTCGGTGCAATACATTCGGATATATGTTTTGACTTCTTGGTTGACTCGTTCTGCTTCTCTGTTCATCTGAGGATGGTATCCCGAAGAGTATCGAGGTTTGATTCGCAGCACCTTGTAGAGGTTTTGTGTGAGCATGCTTATGAACTGAGGTCCTCTGTCAGAGATCACCGATTCCGGAACTCCAAACCTTGGATAGATGTGTTGAAGCCAGAGATCTGTGAGTTCCTCCGAGTCAGTGGTTTTGTTTGTTGGTATAAAGATCACCGCTTTGCTAAGTCTGTGATCTACGATGGTGAGGATTGAGTCGTACATTCCAGAGTGCGGCAAGTTGGTGATAAAGTCCATTGACACCTGCTTGAAAGGCAAAGGTGTTGCGCTTTCAATTGGGAGTAACGGGGGTGGATGGCTTTGTCGAACGACCTTTGAGGCTTGGCACATTGGGCATCCTCGGATGTACTCTCAGATATCCTTCCACATTCCTGGCCAGAAGCAGTTTTTGTTTAGTTTGGTGGTCATTGCTTTTACTCCTGGGTGGCCAGCAGATGGATGGTCATGGAATTCTTCGAGAGTTTGTCTTCTTGCACCTGGGGGGATGTAGAACCTCCCATTTTTCATTTTAATCTTCATTACTGGGTCTTCATTGACATCGTTGTCATCTGTCACCACGTAACTTTTGTCTGACAGGGACGTCCGCTTTATTTCTTCAAATGTTTCTCTCAACACTCTCAACACTCCCTTTTGTGGGGGCTGCTTTTGAGATTTGACCTTTGGGACTTTCACCTTCAAAGGCTCTTCTGTTAATTTGTCGAGGGGAGACTTTGTGGTCGTTTCGACTGGTTTGGGTGTGATTTTTATGGTTTCACCCCCCTCTTTTAGCCAAATCGATGGTGGAAGTACCGTGGTTTCTACTGGAGTAGTAGCAGTAAAGTGAGGATTTCGAGACAGCATGTCTGGGATGATCATCCGTCGACCAGGGTTATGTTTGAACTTAAGCAGGAACCCCTGAATGTAGGCTAGCCAGCGTGCTTGGCAGCCAGTAAGGTTTTGAGGTTTGCGGTAGTACGTTAGGTTTTTGTGGTCGGTGTGAATGACGGTGTCTTCGACCAGGCACAACAAGTAGTGCTTCCATGCTTTTAGAGCATGTACCACAGCCATCATTTCCAAATCATACACCTGATAGTTTTGTTCGGCTCCCTGAAGAGATTGGGACAGGTAGGCGATTGGGTGTAACTCGTTGTCTTCGAACTTCTGGCATAATACTGCCCCTGTACCAAGTTTAGAGGCATCGGTGTACACCTGGAATGGTTTATCGAAGTCTGGAAGATGTAGGACTGGGGCTTGGCTCATAAGCATTTTTAGCTTTTGGAACGCATGTTCTTCGTCATTCCTCCAATGCCAGGGTTTGTCTTTTTTGGTTAGAATGTGCAGGGGTTTTGCGACCATAGCGAATGACGGGATAAATTGTCAGTAGAAATTGCAGAAACCGAGGAACTGTCAGACATCATGGATGTTACTTGGGGTTTTCCAGTTCCGAACGGCATCGACTTTAAGTGGGGCAGTTTCATATTGACCATGTTTGATGGTGAAACCTAGGAAGTCGATATCTTCTGCTTCGAAAACGCATTTCGATATTTTGAGTTGTAGATTTTCCTGCTTCGCTATTTCCAAGAACTCCTTGACATTCTTCTTCAACTCCTCACGCATTTTTGCGTGAACTGTTACATCGTCCAAGTATATGACAGCTTTCTTGTCAAGTTGTAGTTGACCGAATTTTCCGTCCATATATCTTTGGAACGTGGGGGAAGCATTGTTTTGTCTGAAGAACATTACTGTGGGTTTATACACTCCACAAGGTGTGACAAACGAGCCTAGGAGAGCGTCTTCTTCTGTTGCAACACGGATGTTGGTGAAGCCCCAATGGACGTCGAATTTTGCGAAAAACTTCGACTCCACTAACTCATCAAGGATGGGTTTTACGAGGGGAAGCAGATAACGGTCAGGGACAGTGAACGAGTTCAGCTGTCGGTAATCTTGTATCAGCCATTTCTTTCTGTCTTTCTTCCCTACAAAGAAGACTGGTGCCGGTGGTACTTTGAGGACGTCCATGTTTTGAATCTTCTTGATCTTCCCGGTTTCCAGGTTTTCCTGAAGGAAGTCGTCGAGGGGACTCATTTCGTCACGAGACAACAGGTAGATTTTTGCTGGTTTAAAAGTCTTTAAGTCCTTGCTTGTGTCGAGTTTGATTGTATGATCGTAACCGGGTCATCAAGGAGGGAGAGGGCAGAACTCTGAGAACACTTCGGAGTATTCAGAATACTCAGGTGGAAGTACCACCTCATCATGTTTTATTTTTGCCTCGAGCTCCATGGAAATGGTTGTTCGGTTTATTGACATGGAGACTTTGGGCGTTCCCCATCCTATTATTTGATGCTTCACCCAGTCTATTACGGGTTGGGCTTGTTGCAACCAGGGCATTCCAAGTAGCAGGCCTTCATTTTTCAGTTCCATGACATATGCGTGAAGTTTGAATGTTCGACCATGAACTCTTCCTGTAAAAAGGGCTATAGAGTCGATGACTTGTTTTGTCGATCCTTCGAAACTTCACAGCGACCATGGATGTTCTATTTTTCTTGTTTTAAGGCCATGCTTCTCAATGACATCTTTGCTGATGGTGTTGCACTCTGCTCCACTGTCAATTGCTGTTCGTACTGCTTGATTGTTCCATTCCACCAAGAAGAGTGTTCCTGCAATAGCATTGACAGACGGATATTCATTGTATGCTGCTAGGGACATTAATTCTGGTGCGGTGAATGATCAAAACATGCACCTCTCCTTGGTTGCGGTTTTCCCGAGAGAGGTCCTTAAAAATCCTCCTTCTTTTCATTTCCTAGTGCCTTCTTGAGTTCCTTGAACTCGCTTACGCTGTACTTTGACTTTATTTCTTGTAGAACAGAGGTCTTCTGGAAATCTTTCTTTGAAGGGCAGTTACAGCTGATGTGGCCTTTCTTTCCACATCCATAGCATGATCCATAGAAGTCGTCAGAGTGTACTTCTTGAAACCTAGGGGGTTTCCTTCTTTGGGGTGTTTTATATGGGATCGGCTTCTTTTGTCGATCTACATCCATAGCCCAAGAATTGTTCTTCTTCGTGCTATTGCCCTTTCCTTCGTCTTGATACATATGTAGGACGGTCCGATCTTCTTTTGTGAGACAACTGTTGTACACTCCCAGCGATGCCTTTGTGGTTTGTGCTTCAACCACTGCGTCGATCCACTGCTGGACAGTAGTCGGGATTTTGCTGGATCGAAGAATCCATTCGGTGGTTTTTGGATTTAACCCTTTTCTGAAATAGACTCTGGCTTGTTGATCGTCGTGGGAGATGTTGGCTCTTGTTATGAGATCCAGGAACTTTCCTATGTACTCGCTCAATGGCTTGTCATTTTGCTCAATCTCTGCCATTTTCAAGAAGGCTAATGCTTCTGTGTCTCCGACCTTGAAGATTCTTTCCATTCGATCGATGAAGGTTGTCCACGTGTCCACAATGTATACGTCACCGCCTTGTGTTGTGCATTCTTTTAAGTAGTTTTTGGCAAAGTGGACTGAGGACCCTTGGCTCATGAATGAGAGGGTGAACCCAATCTTTCTTTCATTGGTAGAATAGATGTGTCAGTTGAGATTGAGATAATTGTTGACAGAGGCTATCCAGGCTTTGTATTTGCCACTGGTTCCATCGAAGGCGGGAGGCTTTCCAAGGCCTAACTCCTTTCCTCCATCTGATGGTCTTCCTTCGGCTGGTCGGTCTATGGATCCTCCGGGAATGGTATAGGATGGGAAAATGAGTCCTTGATGACCTGTGAGGGCTTCATACCATGCGACGAGTTCTCATACATTTCTGACAGTTTTACTTTTGAAGGGATCTGTGGTTTGGGCAAACTCCTGGAACTTTTCTGTGAGATTCGCTATAGCTTCTTGTTCACCAACTCCTGCCATTCTGAGATCTAACGATGTCAACTTCGACTCAGGTGCGGTGTGAGTCTCTTCTTCGTCAATACTCTTCCCTATTAGGGGTACTGGTTCTCGGTACTGCTGGAAGGACGAGGGTAACTGCGAAAGGGTTTCTTTTCCCTTGCTTGGAGATACCAGAGTTTTTGCTTTGGGATCTTCCTTTACTGGACTCGACAGGTACGGCTGAAACCTTTGAGAGACAGTTCTCTCGATCTTTTCAGGTGCTGTGGTGGACATTGATGTGCGCAGGGGAACTGGGGGTTTACGACTGGGTCGAAACTTTGACGATCCCACATCCGAAGACACCTTGTCTGGTTTCTTTTCTCAAGACTCGAGGGGTGACCTCTATCTTGAATTCGAGTCGAATTGTTACTTCAAGTGACCTTCAGGAATTCCTAGTAGTCCTTCAGCTTACACAAGAGGTGTAGCGTTCACTACCTAGTACTCTTCTGATCTAGGCTTTTACTCCTTGAGTAACTGATGCTTGCATTCTTAGAGATGATGTTTGGGAATACTACAATGGGGTTGACATAGTAGTAGGAAGGGTTGTGATTGTGGGGGTTTGTCACAAGAATGATACCTGACAGATGATTGTGATGCTTTCAGCTACAACCTAGTGGGAGCTGGGATCACGTTGCAGATATGTGACATGAGGGTATTTTCGCTTTTGTCGCGCGGCGCCAATCACGGTTGCTTGTTCAAGGCAACGACTGACGTGCGCTGTTTACCTTCCGGTAAAGTACACCTATAGACGGGCAATAGGCAAGCACGTGGCTTGCGGCGGACCTCTTGCTAGTATATCAGCAGTGATATGTAGATGTACCAACAGGGACCGTCTTGACTACCCTGGTTGACTTCAAAGCAATGCTTTGATATCAGATCAATCCTAGATAATAGATTGATAGCTAAGTAGCTGAATAGCTAAGTAACTGGGTAGCTAGGTAGCGAAAATACAAGGATTCTACATTGCTACACTGTGGGTTCTTATACCCCACAGGTGATGAGAAGACTACTGTATCTTCACCATAAATGCATAGGTAATAAACAAGACGGGGTTTGCCATACAGGATCTCTCCAAGGTATCGAGTCAGAGTGCCCTCAGTGATGCAAGCACTGAGTCATGGGTGACATACACCCTACTCAACATGACTCCCTACTGTGCTGGAGCATTTGCACAAAGCAAATGAAGGATCCCCTAGGCGCGACGCAACGCGAAGGTCATGTGCCTAGGAAGACAAACAGTAACCGTCAAGAAAGCCCTCAGATCCCATCGGGATCTGAGAAGCGAAAAGGTAAAAGTAAAAGAAGACATATGTAAGCAAAGGCTGTGTCGTAAACGTAAGGTCCATGGACTTGCCCCCTAAGGCTAGGCAGCAGTCCAATGAGGCGTCGCTAGGACATGGGAATGGGGACGACAAACAGCGGGACGGCGGGCTCATCACAGGACACATGTACAGTAAGCGGTTTGGAAAGGAAAGAACAAGAATGGCACACGACATTCTCCACCCCCACTCCCTTTCATTTAACTGGCATAACATCCGTTGATCATACTAACCTACCTGGCATCACATCCGTTGATCACACCAAACCCACCTGGCATCACGTCCATTGATCAATTCTGTGCTAACTTAACATGCACACCTTTCACATAACCTGGCTGGCTATGCCTTTGGTCAACCCTGCACAGGTCAGCGAATGCTATGCAGCCATCATGGCTCAAGCAGCCAACTCACTCAATCATGCGAGATACCCCAGCAACTCCAAACGCCCTCTCTCCCCTCCACAAACATCCCACTATGCAGACCACACTGACCACAAGAGACAGCATTCCTTTCGGAACACCCCACCTGGCCCCCCCAGTTCTTTCAACAGCCTGCTCCCAGCATGTGCAGTCTGCCTCAGCAGACACCAACACCTCGTCATTGACTGCAGAGCTACAAGAACTTGGGACAACAAGCATGACACATTCGCAGAAAGGATACACAAAGCTTTATTCACCAAGGATGGACGTCACATCTGTGCCAGATGGCAAAGGGAAGAAGGCTGCTCCGACTGCCATGACATCAGGCACATATGCTCTGGGTGCGGCCTCTCCTCACATGGAGCCCAAAAGTGCAGTTGCACACAGGATGCTTAACCCAACAACCCCATATAGAGCAGATGTCTGGGAGAGAGAACTCCATTGGCTAAACCTACTGCAGCATTTTAATAAAATCCCAGAAGGCCTGTGACAAGGCTTCGTTGTAAATTTTCCACAGATCTTGCATGTACAATCCCCCCCTAACAGAGATTCAATTATTGTTTACCACGAGGAATTCAGTAAGATTACACTCAAAGAAATCGACAGAGAACACTATCTCGGCCCCTTCTCCTTCGAAACAATAGAAGCCCTACTCAGCCCTTTCCAATCCTCCCCCCTATCGATTATCCCAAAGCCAGATTGACCAGGAAAATTCTGTTTAATACAAAATTTTTCCTTCCCTCACATCACGAACCTCCACACCCCAAACCCATCAGTAAATTCACATGTCCTGGCATGGGATTTCCCAACAACATGGGGAAAATTCTCCATAGTCTACTTACTGTTAGCACGACTTCCACATGGGTCTGAGGTCACGACAAGAGACATAGCAGAAGCTTACCGCACTATACCCCTTCACCCATCTCAGTGGGCAGCAGCAGTAGTTAAGCTCTCTGAAACTTGCAGCTGCATCGACACATGTGTCGCCTTCAGGGCCACTCCCTCGGCAGGCATTTATGGACATGTGGCAGATGCAGGCACAGAAATAATAAGACACCATGGCATTGGGCCACTAGATAAATGGGTTGACGACCACATTTTCGTCTGTATCAGGGTAGAGTACTTGGAAACCTACAACACTTCGAGACAATCTTGGCACTCGGAGATTTCCCTATCAGAACCCCAACAACTAGGGGCACGAATATGGTATCAAGGGAGAACACGGGACAATGGCACGACTGATGAATTCAATGAGAATTGTGCTCAGCCAATCAAAAACCTAGCATTGGCATCACCCAGATCGGCCCATGACCGAGAGTTCTCATACAGTTTCGAAGACATCGATGCCATTTCAGAATCCCTCGGCATTCCATGGGAGCACTTGAAAGATCAACCATTTAGCCAGGCAGCCACTTACATTGGTTTTCTATGGGACTTGAAGGAGTACAGAGTTTCACTTAGCCCATCCAAAGTGACAAAGTACCTAAAAGCCATACACGCATGGTGCAAATGGCACACACACACCCTACAAGATGTCAAAGAACTGTATGGGAAGTTACTTCACACATCAGCAGCACTGCCACATGGCAGAGCATACCTGACTGGCTTCGAAGCCATGCTAAAAATGAGCTCCCCAAAGCCACTCATGCCCCACAGAGCCAATAATAGGATAGCCAACGACCTAGACTGGTGGACAGACAAACTCCAGTCAGGCAGCATACAACGACCCATCCTCCCCCCCAACACTTTGTCGACATCACAGCTTTTTCCGATGCTAGCTCTGAAATTGGAGTCAGAATTACTATCGGCAAGAAATGGTGAGCCTGGAGACTCATCCCAGGCTGGCGTAACTCCCACAATGGCACCAGAGATATTGGCTGGGCTGAAGCCATCGCCCTCGAGCTTCTTATCCGCATGATTGACAAGGTCATCGAGTCACCCAGCTCAATCATCACATTCTGTGACAACTCAGGAATCATTGAAGGCTGGCATGACGGATGACACCGGAATGCAGAAGTCAACAAAGTCTTCAAATGAATCCATTCCCTTGTTGCTCACTCCCTTTGCATCATACAAATTCACACCAGATATGTTGCTAGTGGAGACAACCCAGCAGACGACCCATCCAGAGGAAAGTATGGCCCCCCCAACCTTATGCTCCCTCCAATCACTATCCCTAGCCAGGTGCAGCAGTTTGTCATTGACACTTCAGCACCCCCCACCCCCACCGAGCTGTGTCTCAGGAGAGAAGGTATCTACCCCAGAGCAGCAGCCAAAATCATTGACACCTTTAGCATCTCTTGCACATCGCCAGAGAACAAACAAGCAGAGACAGCCCTCGAAGATGACTACATTCACCAGGCCCTGTACAGGAATCACCTCTGAACCCTGTCACCGCTTCGATGCCCCCCTGCTGACTCTCACCTCCCAAACAACTCCAGTCCCCCCTCGACCATACTGCCTGGGGCTGACACCATGCCTGTCCCCTCTATGCCCCCACTGCCTTGCGAGAGAACAGCTTAGGCTCTGGATCCCATCCCCCAATCACTCACAAGTTGCTCAAAACACCGGGGACATCGAGACCCACACAATCACAGAAGACCAACTCAACTGCATTCTCGAGGTCTTAGGAGCATCCTGGGCTGAGAAAACCAAAGAAACGTACAGCATGGGACTTCTTGCTTACCACGTATTCTGTGACACACACAACATCACAGAACACCAATGAGCCCCCATCAGAGCTGATACGCTACTCGCTTTCCTGTCCAGCTGTGCAGGGTCCTACTCTGGTTCAGCCTTAACGAACTTCTCCACCGGGTTACGAGCCTGGCACCTCCTGCACAGACTCCCTTGGCAAATTAACACAGAAGAACTGAGGGTGATCTTGGAAGGAGCATCATGCTTAGCCCCTCCTTCTTCCAAGAGACTTCTCCATGAACCATTCCACGTAGACACTCTCGAACTCTTTCATTCCCTGTTAGACCCAAAGAGCCCCAAAGACACAGTGATCTTTGCCTGTCTAACCATAGTTTTCTACTGTGTTGGTCGGCTAGGCGAGTTCACAGTACAGTCGATTAAACATTTCAACCCCACAAAGCATATTACTTGCGCCCACGTAACTCACCATCATGACCTCAATGGACTCCTGGTAACCAAATTCCGTATACCATGGACCAAAACATCCCCATCCGGAGAAGACGCACAGTGTGCACCATTAGAGGGCATCTCAAACCCCATTGGAGCTCTCGAACGACACCTCAGTATGAATCCAGCAAATCCCCATGCACATTTATTTGCCTGGAAACACCCTACATCAGGTCTCAGACCCCTACACTGCAAGCATTTCACAATTTTTCATCAGAAAACATACTGAAAAAATGGAGAGAAGAGATACTCTTTTATGTTGGATGATTTGTTGCAAAAAATGCAAAAATAATTTTCTCTTTTCTGTGCAGAAACATGGATTAATGGTAATGTCCATTAGCTTCTACTCTAAGTGGTATTACCATCAATTCATGTTTTCTGGAAGGAAATAAAACATTATTTCTGCATTTTTTCTTCCCAAACATCCAAAATAAAAGAGTATCTCTTTCCTCCATTTTTGCAGAATGTTTTCTAAAGAAACATCATGAAATGCTTGCAGTGCTATCGAGATCAGAAGTTGTCAAATGCATTGCATCGATAATGGCAATGCACAACCTCCCCAACTTCAAAGGCCACAGTTTGAGGATCGGAGGAACATTGCACTATCTCCTGTGGGGAATTCCATTCGACATGGTCAAAACAATAGGGAGATGGGCAGGAGATTTGTTCACAATCTACCTATGACACCATGCAATGATCCTGGCCCCATACCTCAATGACACACCAGCGCTTCTGGAACATTTTACATGATACACCATGCCACCAGTACATTAAAAATCTTAGAGCCAGTAAGCAACCACCTCCTTCCGAGAGGGCTACAAACTTCGCTGTTTGCATCGCCAGAGCTTCTTCTACATATGGGTCACAGCTCACTCTTCACCCCAGGTACAGTGCCTCCTCTGGGCCAGGAAACCCTCCGGGTTTTCACCCATACCACATTATCATCCTTAGCTTAAACCACAATGTCTGATCTCTGTGAATCTTCTCTTCTGTTTTTCTACATACAAACTAACACACTTAATGAATTGCAAACATGGAGTGTTCAATACACATGGACTAGTAAATATGTAGAGTGCAAAAAGCCACAATTGGGCAAAACATGCACAAACCAAGTCTGTGCGGAGCCTGGTGGGCTCCTACTTGAAGTCAGTTCTCAACTGTGGGCTGTGTGGCATCTTGCCTCGTCAAACTGCACTTATGGTCGAATATTGTCACATTGCCATGGGAGAGGGTCAAGTTGAGGATGGTGAAGAAGAAATTACCAGGGAGATCATTCAGAGGAAATTAATTGTTGCACTCGCTTCACTATGCATAGTTGCAATTGCAATTGCAATTCAAGACACTTCCAGCCAGGAATCCGACAATGAGTGCTCGTCTTACTACTCTTCTGTGGTCTCCCCAGACAAGTCGTACAAAGACCACAAACCAGCCTCGCAGTCGGGCGACACCTATTACATGCGCATGCAGCGAGTGCACCTCTGGAGAGACTCTGTGGCCAAGGGTACCCTTACCCCTACGCATCTGTCCAGGGTTTCTGATTTCATTCACGCTTTTAGGCATAACATCATCATCCCATTCTTTGCCCTTGAAATGAAAGACGAGCCCTTCAGGCTTGTGGCTGCTTCACAGCTGGGGGGTTACCCTTCCAAACCATGGGGTATGTCCACCAGCATACTCCAATGACCTTTGGGCCTCAGGGCTGCTTCGCAGCCCTTCAGCCTTGCAGATGCTGGTATATTTATCAGTATACTTATGACCTTTGGCCTCAGGGCTGCTTTGCAGCCCTTTGGCCTCCCCCACCCCTCTGGTGTTGGGTATGTTCACTGGCTTGGAGTGTGTTCATTGGCATGGAGTCCATTCACTGACATAGACTTCCTGTACAATACTTCAATCAGCTGGTAAATAAAATAGTTCAATTGGATGTTGATACATTATATATACACATATACACATATCTTTTCAGAAAGTGACATCTATAGTATGGTATATTCATACATTCAATCCTCTAAAAACTTCATTGAACACCACATTTGTGGCTTTGTTTGTTTGCTGCCCTTGGCCACCATACAGTACTTTGATGTTCCTTGGATGAGTACATCTGGAGAGAGCCACATATAATTGTCCATGAGAGAATACAGGGGTCCTCAGGTCAAGGCCCACATGCTGGACTGTCTGGCCTTGTGATTTGTTGATGGTCATTGCATAGGCCAGACGAACAGGGAATTGCAGACAGCACAAAGGAACTGGAAAGTCATCTTGATTGGCATCCAGAGCCATGTGAGGGATCAGCACCACATCATTGTTAGCATCTCCATCCCTTCCCTGCAGCACATGACACTCCAATATATGATGGGTGGATCTGACCAAGACCAGTCTGGTACCATTGTAAAGGCCATGGATGGGGTCCAGGTTGCAAAGAAGCATGAGGGGTGCACCAGGCTTCAACTCCAGTTCATGAAGAGGAAATCCTGATGGTTCAAATGTGTTCAGTACCTCCCTTGGAATATAATCATATTGGTTGTCAGTGACAGAGTCTGCACTCCTGCACACAACCTTCTCTCCAGCAACTTTCCCCAGAATGGTGGAGTTGATTTCATGGACTTCAGCATTCCTGGCAGATAGAATGGTGCGATCCAAGAAGTACTGGTGCTGTGGAGGGTGGTTCTGAGGAGGGTTGAGCAAGTCTGCATACATGGCATTGATGAGGGAGTCCAAGTCATCACCACAGGACATGTGGGGTGGAAGTTCTATCTCTCCTTCTGTCACACCAATGTGCAACAGCTGCTCTGCCCACTGGTCACACTCAGGATCCCTTCCAAGTCTCATGTTCTGATGGAGGTGATGGACTTGAAGTGCAGGCCAGAGATTGGAATGACACAGTGTTGCCCCCACTATCTGCTCTCTGGATCCATGAGGAACAACTGGGAGAGTTTGCCTAAAGTCTCTCCCAAAGAGAGTGGTGATTCCTCCAAATGGATGGCCCTCCTGCAGGAGATCACGAAGGGTATGATCCACACACTCCACTGCATGGCGATGCTGAGTTGGTACTTCATCCCAAATGATCAGGGCAGTTTGCTGAAGCAGCTGATGGTTGAGGTCATCCTTTTTGATGTTACAGGAGCTGCCCTCATGACAGGGAATGGGGATTTTGAAGTGGGAGTGTGCAGTCTGACCACCAGGGAGCAAGAGGGAGGCAAGGCCAGTGGATGCAACACAGAGGACAATCTTGTTACTGGCATGAACTGAAGCCGCAATGAGTTTGGCAAGGTAAGTCTTCCCACACCCTCCTCCACTGTGCACAAAGAATGAGGACCCAACTGGCTGCTGCACTGAAGCCATGACTGCATCATAGAGTGCCCTCTGCTCTTGATTGAGGGTGGGCAGGCCAGCTTGCACAAAGTGATGGAGCTCCTCCTGGTCATATGCTCTCTGCTCAGCAATGAGTCTGTTCCCCTCATCAATCTGCCATTGCCTCTGGGGTCTGTGCATGGTAGGGAAGTCATCTAAGGATCGTCCATTCCTCCTAAGATCCTCAGTGATGAGATGAAGGCCATAATCAAAGATCTGTTCCTCAGTGGGGTTTTCAATGTGGAGGTGATGGATGAGATGGTGGTGCAGATCATCACAGAGGTTGGCCCTGGACTCCTCCCATAGCACATGAGGGTCCACTGGATGACAGTGGACCAGGATGGTGACAAAGAGATGATGCAGTTGGAATCCAGTATGAAAATGAGCAGCTTCCTGCAAGCACAGCAGCCATTCCCTGTCATCTTGCAGCAGACCCAAGCATGGCAAGCCTCCTTGAAGTTTTCATGGAGGTGACCATTCACAGTACGAAGATCTTCATAGGAGGTGGCACCTAAGATATGAATGGTAAGCAAAAAAAATCATAGCAGAGTGGTATGGATGAGAACACACCTTTGACAGCAGTGAGCAGCAGGTGCAAGTAAAAGCATTCACCAGCAGTGGGAGGAATGGCATACATCCTTCCAATGACCTTGTACCTCTGACAGACCTTCCACTTCCTTTCAGTCTTCATCCACACAAAGCCCTTTGGGAAATCCTGGTGGAGATGCTCCCTTGCACCAGCAGCAATGAGGACTGGATCTGCATTGGCCTTGAACCACCCAAGAAGAGGTGAATCCCTTGCATTCTCAATGACATCAGCAAGCTGATCTTCAGCATTGAATGCCACAACCTGATGGTCTGGGAGATGAACAGGCAGATGGTATACAGCTGGCCATTCCTGATGCATGGGGAACTCAAAGATGTTGTGGCAGGCTTCATTTGCAGAGATGTATCTGGCATCCAGGTAGGAGCAAATCTCATCATGACCCTGAGTCTGCAAGGTGGCATGGTCTGGACCCTTGTAGATGTACTTGTGGATGTACTTGACAGCCTTGATGGATCCACAGACCTCCAGGTTGATGTGACAGTCAAACTCCACCAGCAATTCTTGAGGATGAGGGACCACATGAGTGTTGTCAAAGGTGTCACCATTCTTCTCTACAGTCCTGCCATTCTGAGGGTGAGCATACTCTGGATAGCCATCCTCCTTTATGAGAGTCTCATCACAGAATGACTTTGGGAAGTGCTTCTTGCAGATGCTGTTCTCCAGACATCTTTGTGGACTGCAGGGGCCATGGAGCATGGACTTGGAGACAACCTGATGTAGCTGGGGATGGAGGGCAGGCTCTGGGATCTGAGCTGAGATGATGGCATCAATCTGCTCCACAGTCTGCATCTTGTCCTGGTCCTCAAGGAAGATAAGGAGATGCATGTGAGGGAGGCCACGCTTCTGATACTCGATGGTGTACACAAAGCCTGCCACAGCTCCAAAGTAGCCATCACGAATCTTCTTCACCAGAGCCTGCTGCTTGGCATGGAAAACCCTTGCCACCAGGTCAGGACGATCCACAGCTTTCTGCCCTAACAAAGTGGACAATGTCAGAATGAGGGGATGGGTGCCCAGCAAGTCATGTACATACCTGGAAACATGTTGTCCACAATCTCAGGCCAGCTCCCATTTGCAGTCATGGTCAGGAAGAGATCAGGCTTTCTGTACTCCCTGCAGATGGCAAGAGAATCCTGGAGGAGTTGCTGCATGTAACATACACTTCCCTTGTGAGAGGAGGGAAGGATGACCATGCAACCAACATCTGCCATGTCAGGTGTGTGATCATCTGCCATCCTGTCCTGCAGCCCACCATACAGCTCAACTTTGAGTTTCTTCTGGTTGTTGGCAATCCAAGTGAGATTGGACTGGTCAATGGAGGCCCAGGCATCACAACCCAGCTGCTGGAACAATCTACCACCATGGAAGAGATTGGCTGGCTCCACTGCAGGAGGATGGACATGAAGGTGATATGCATACCAGAGAAGCTGAGTCACTTTCTTGGCATGCAAATTTCTACCTCCAGGATTGTGCAGAGGAATGTTGAGATGCCAGCCATCCTCCCCATGAGGAAACAGAAGCACATAGTGCAGGCAGAGATAGGCAGGATGAAGTTGGCTGATGTGGCACAATCCTCCACCTTGAAGTCAAAGAATGATGTCCCTTTGAGCTCTAACCTCCTCAGATCCATCCCCAGGAACAATGGCAGCAATCTCCTCCACTGTTGGTAGGTTGTATCTCTGACCATCAGTGCCCTGCTGGAGTGTCAGACACACCCTCATATCAGTGTGCTCCTCTGGTGGTTTTGCCCTCATGACATCATGTGCCTGCTTGTACAAAGGGGCATATGGATGATTGTCCATGAGGATGGTGTGGAGACTTAGCATGATGGCAGGGTCCAGCTGTGGATTGCAGCGAGTACATCTCTCTGTTGCCTCCTGAGGATCATAGATGTAGAGCTGGGCATATGAGGGCTCCCCCTCAGCCTCTAGTAAAAGGGCCCCAATCAAGTGGTGAAGGGAACCATGGACACAGAAGGACATTGGCTCAGACCCTTGAAGAGTCTGAAGTTCAGCATTGACACCCAAGGAGGTAAATTCCAGAGCAGCATTGTATTGATGAATTTTCTCCCTAAACCTTGGGTCCTCAAAGTGTGCCTGCAGACCTGGGGGCCATCTCCTTATGGGAGGGAGATTGACCTGACCCTGAAGGCAACACATGCCAAAGTGTGGCCTTGCACTGCTGGAGTTGCTCAGCCTTTCAGCCATGAAATGTAGAGCATGGCAGTTTGGACACTGGATACTCATAGGTCCAAGATAGTGGGGCTGGATGGGCTCAGCATATGGCCTGCCACCAGGTGGAAGATGATGTGGTGGCAGTGGATTGGGTGGGCCAGGAAAAGGGGGGGGGTTTGCACCAGGGGGTCCAGGGGGAGGAGGGGGAGGGGGGCCAGGGCCAGGGTCTGCACCAGGGGGTCCAGGGGGAGGAGGGGGGAGAGGGCCAGTCTCTGCACCAGGGGGTCCAGCAGGTGGAGGAATGGGAAATGCCAGATCATTGGCACCAGGATTCTGTTCAGCAGCTCTAAGACAATGTCTTTCTTCATCCTCAGCATAGTGTTCTGCTGAGAGTCTTCCAAATTAATTTAGTGCTTGGGACAGGTGGTGCTGTTGCTGCAGCTCTCTCTGATGCTGAGCATGACATGCCTCCTCCTGCAAACGAATCTGCTGTTCTCTCTGTCTCTGCTGGTGCTGTTGTTGTAGCAGCTGCTGCTGTACCTGTAGTAACTGCAAGTCATGGAGCTGTCCCCTTTCCTCATCATCATGGATCTGGGCACCCCTTTGTCACCTCCTATGCCTCTGTCAATGTTCTGCATGATCCTGCTCAAAGTTTTGCTGGAGGGCTGCTGCATAATCCACTCATGGAGGGTGAATATCAGCAGCAGGGAGCAGGTGGGGGTGAGCTGGTGGAGGGTACCCAAAATATTGCCTATGCATTTCCTCCATGCCTGGCTGGACTGCAAAGGGAAGAGGTGGAGGGAACCCATGAGCAAGGGGAGCAGCAGGATGCATGGGATAAGGTGCAATGGGAGGTGGATGATGGAGTTGAGGAGGTGCATGAGGGGGGGTCATAGGGTGCATGCACTGAAATCATTGAACTTCATGGTGTTCAATAAGATGACGTGGCAGACCTGGGTATTGAGCCACAGGGAGAGGAGGATGATTCTGAAATATCATTGTTGGTTAGCTTTGATTAGGCTATAATCTCCCATGAAAGTATACACACCAGAAGTGCCTGGGGAAGACCTGGTGGAGGTGGTGCAGCAGCTTGTGGGTAATGACATTCAGGGGGAGAGCCTAGAGTACACTGGTCACACTCAGATTCATGTGCTCACTGAGGGGAGGTAGGAGGGGTAGCCCTGGGGTGATGTGGAGATCAGAGATCATCAGAAATTTTTGGGGAAAGTGACTTACATGAAGGATGGAGAGTGCAAGTTGGTTCAAAGGTAGGAAAGAGCCAAGGGAAGGGGGGGAATCCAAGTCCAGGGGGAAGGTCCAAATCCAAGTCCAGGGGGAAGGTCCAAATCCAAGTCCATGGGGAAGGTCCAATCCAAGTCCAGGGGGGAGGTCCAAGGGGAACAGCCAATGCACAAAGTGGACTGTGCTTTACTATATGTGACTGACCCTACTTTGCTGGAACTCAACGTATGACAGAGCAAAAGGCAGGAAGCCTGAGACAAAATTGAATGGCAACTGCAAGTAGGGGTGACCCCACTTGACCTATACAGGCCCTGCCAAACAGGTCTCTACTCTGTTGTGATGCCAGAGATCCCAGCCTCAAAGAGGCCTCAACAACCAGCAGACACACAGAGTTGAATCTATGCAGCCAGGTAGCAGGGATTTGGCACCACCTTGTCTTGGTCTACAGCATACACTCAGTCACCTACAGCAAAGCAAGCAGCCACTGGCAATAGGCTGCTCAGGAAGGAGTACCAGGAAAAGATCTGAAGACCATGTCAGAACATGTGAACTACTGCACCCAAAACATTCTAACTGCACCTTGAACACCTAAGAAAGAACCATTACACATTCAGAGCAGGCAGACAGAAAAGGGGAAAGCATCTCACCACTCAGGCAGAAGAACCTGTGCCAACAGAGCACAAAGTCTGGGGGGAAAAGAGGCTGTTCCATGCACATAAGCACATTGTCACCCTTGTCACTCACACAGTGGTGCTTACATAGTGTTACATAGTGTTATATGCTACCTCTACTGTATATACTGCAAGGGAAACTCATAATACTATGGGGGAGGTATGTGGAGGAGATGGGAGTGTGGGGGAAAGGGAAGAAAGAACTGCAGCACTGGCATGCATCATATTTGTGTTGAAACGTATGACAGAAGAAGCTGAGTTTGAAAAGCCATGTGGTTTTTTGGCTTAGCCGAAATATGCGAAATAGGCATCAGCTCGGGAGATGCCAGGTGCATGTGAACCATTCTCCCTTAATATTATGATGAGCAACTACCTGGGTTGTGGCTGCTTCGCAGCCTTAATCCAACTTAGTGACATGTGCCAGCATGGAGTGAATTGACTGGCATGGCCCACCCCCCTGGCATGGAGTGGATTCAAGGCTACATCAGTGATCTCCAGCTGGTAAACAGTCCAGGTTGTGGCTGCTTTGCAGCCTTAATCCAACTTTGTAACACTTGCCAACATGGAGTGGATTGACTGGCATTGGTCCACCCCCCTGGCATGGAGTGCATTCACTGGCATCGCTAGTGGATGCACTCCATGCCAGGGGGGTGGACCAATGCCAGTCAATCCACTCCATGCTGGGGGGGGATAGGCTATTCCAGTGAAACTCCACAATTTGTTGCTATCTCTGGATTGTAAACAGTTCAAATCCATCATTTACACAGTTTCACAATCATATCTACTGGTACAGTTGTGCAGTTACAGATCAAATGTTCAGATGTCTAAATACTTCAGACCATACTACATTCTTTGTCTTCATGTTGTCCTGTCCTTCTTTCAACAGAACTTTTATCCTTCTGGGATGAGTGCAATGTGAAAGAGCCACATAAAGCTGCCCATGAGAGAAAACCTCTGAGTGCAAGTCTATCCCCACATTCTTTACTGACTGTCCTTGTGACTTGTTGATGGTCATTGCATAGGCCAGGTGCACAGGAAACTGCCTTCGATGAAAGGGAACTGGGGAATCCTCAAGTCCAGAGTCCAGTGCAATTCTGGGGATCAGCACCACCTCTCCATCTCCACCCTCTTTCAATACATGGCACTCCAATATCCTGGCTGTTGATCTGATCAACCTCAGTCTTGTCCCATTGTACAGTCCATGGATTGGGTCCAAGTTGCACAGCAGCATCAGGGGCACTCCTTTCTTCAGCTCCAGTTTGTGCAGAGGAAATCCAGCAGGGGACAGGGTGTGTAACATCTCTGGCTGGATGTACTCATACTCCTCATCAGTCACAGAGTCTGCACTGGTATAGGTCACTCTCTCCTGTGGTTGGACAGCATCCAGAATGGTGGAGTTGATCTCATGCATCTGCACATTCCTAGAGGTAAGGATGGTATGATCCAGGAAATACCCATCTGCAAGTGGCTGGTTTGGTTGCAAGGCCAGCACATCAGAGTACATGGCATCCACCAGAAAGGCCAATCCATCCCCACAATGCATGTGGTGAGGCAGCTCCAGTTCTCCATCAGTGGTCCCTATCTCCAAAAGACGTCTTGCTCATTCATCACACTCAGGATCCTGCCCAAGATGCATGTTCTGGTTCAGATAATGCACTGACATCTGGGCCCACAGGTTGGAGTGAGTGAGTGTAGCAGGCACAATCTGCTCCCTGGAACCATGCTGAATGACAGGCAGAGTCTGCCTGAAGTCCCCACCAAGCAAAGTAGTGATCCCTCCAAATGGTCTGTCCAGATCCATCAAGTCCCTCAGAGTCCTATCCACACATTCCACCACATGACGATGCTGAGAAGCAGCTTCATCCCAGATGATCAGGGAGGTCCTCTGAATGAGTTCATGATGCATGTCATCCTTCTTGATGTTGCAGACACTCTGTTCATGGATGGGGATGGGGATCTTGAACCTGGACTGAGCTGTACAACCACCAGGGAGGAGGAGGGATGCAATGCCTGTAGAAGCAACACACAGCACTATCCTGTCCCTTGCTCTGACTGCCCCAGCAATGAGGTTGGCCAGATAGGTCTTTCCACAACCTCCACCACTTTGAAGGAAGAAAGTGGTCCCCTGTGCACCCATCACACTGTCCATCACTGCCTGGTAAAGTTGCCTCTGCTCCAAATTCAATGTTTCTTGTCCCCTCTCCACAAACCCCTCCAACTCTGGCACATTCAGTGCCAACTGTTCATTGATGAGCTGGTTCCCTTCTCGACATCCCCAGTCCATCTGTGGCCTAGGCATCTCAGGATAGTCCTGTAGGGTCTTGCAATGCCTGCAAAGGGCTTGAGCAATCAGGTGGAGGCCATAGTCATAGATCTGCTCCTGGGTGGGCTCAGGAATGTTGAGGACTCTGATCAGATGATGATTCAGGTCATCACAGAGATGATCCCTGGAAGCCTCCCACAGGTGATTGGGATCCACTGGAGCACCATGGACCAGGATGATCACAAAGAGTCAACGCAAGTGGGAACCCATCTGGAAGTGAGCAGCATCCTGCAGACACAACAACCACTCTCTATCATCCTGCAACAGACCATGTGCATGGCAGGCCTCCTTGAAAGAATCATGGAGCTGACCATCCACAGAGCGAAGATCCTCAAAGGAAGTTGCACCTGAAAGAGATGTCAGATAGGAAATGAAAATGAAATGACAGCAGACCTACCCTTGACCTGAGTGAGCAAAAGATGCAAGTAGAACTTTTCTCCAGCTGATGGATACACAGCATACGTCCTTCCAATGTCCTTGTACCTCTGCCTCACTTTCCACACAGCAAGCTTCTTATCCCACACAAACTTCTTGGGAAATTCCTGGTACAGAAAATCATGTGCCCCAGCAGCTATCAGGACAGGGTCCCTGTTGGCCTCAAACCAACCCATCAGTTGGGTGTTCTTGGGATTCCCCACCACATTCTGAATGTCATCCTCAACACTAAACACCACAGTCTGTTCTCCTGGAAGGTGAACTGGAAGACGATACACAGCTGGCCACTCCATGTGCATGGGGAATTCAAAGATGTTGTGACATGCCTGGGTGGAGGAGATGTACCTTGCATCAAGGTAGGAATGAATCTCATCATGCCCCTCCTGCTGCACAGTGGCTCTGTCTGGACCCTTGTAGATGTACTTGTGGATATACTTGACTGCCTTTATAGAACCACAGACCTCCAGGTTGATGTGGCAGTCGAACTTCACCAGAAGCTCCCTTGGATGGGGGACCACCACACTGTTGTCAAAGACATTCTGATACTTCTCCACCATCCTTCCATTCTGAGGGCAAGCATAGTCAGGATAGCCATCCTCCTTGATGATGGTCTGAGCAGCAAAGGCCTTGGGGAAGCGCTTCTTGCAAACATTGTTCTCTATACACCTCTGAGGAGAGCAGGGACCATGAAGCATGTACTTGGAGACAGCCTGATGAAGTTGGGGGTGGACATTGTGGTCAGGAATCTGTGCTGAGATGATGGCATCCACCTGCTCCACAGAACGAATCTTGTCCTCCTCCTCCAAGAAGACCAACAGGTGCATGTGAGGGAGACCACACTTCTGGTACTCAATGTGTACACAAACCCAGCCACCTCTCCAAAATAACCACCCCTGATCATCTTCAACAAAGCTTCCTTCTTGGCATGGAAAACACGGGTGACCAAGTCAGGTCTATCCACTGCTGACTGGCCTGTATGATGATGTTGAGCCAATGATACCTGAAAGAGATGCCAACATACCTGGGAAGAGATTCTCAGTTATTTCAGGACAACTCCCATTTGCAGTCATGGTGAGGAAGAGGTCAGGCTTCTTGTACTCTCTACAGATTGCCAAGGAGTCTTGAAGCAGCTGGTTCATGTAGTGAGGACCACCCTTATGAGTGGAAGGGAGGATGACACAACCAACACCACCCAGATCTTGATCAGCATCTTGAGCCAGATGATCCTGCAATCCACTATACAACTCTGCTCTGAGCCTTGTCTGGTTGTTGGCCACCCATGTGAGGTTGCACTGCTCAATGGAAGCCCACCCATCACAGATCAGCTGTTGGAAAAGTCTTCCAGCCTTGAAGAGATTGGGTGGCTCCACCTGAGGAGGATGAATGTGGAGACGATATGCATACCACAGTGTTTGAGTGACCTTCTTGGAACGATGATTGCCACCACCAGCTGCCTGCAAAGGAATGTCCAGATGCCACCCCTCCTGGCCATGGGGGAACAAAAGGACATAGTGGAGTGGAAGGTAGGATGGATGGAGGTTGCTGATGCGATGTAGTCCACCACCCTGCAGACATAAAATGATATCCCTATCTCTCCTCACAATCTCTGATCCATCTCCAGGCACAATGGCAGCAATCTCATCCACAGTAGGGAGGTTGTATCTCCTTCCATCAGCACCCTGCTGTAAGTAAAGATGCATGCAGACATCTGTATGCTGCTCTGGAGGCTTGGCCTGCATGATTGCATGGGCCTGCTGGTAGACAGCAGCATATGGGTGGTGCTCTCTGAGAGTGGTATGCAAGTCCAGCAAGATGCCACCCTGCAAGTCAGGGTTTCTCTGTAGATGGGTGTTTGTTGCCTCCTGAGGGTCATAGATATACAACTGAGCATAAGATGGCTGCAGGCCCTGTGGTGGCATGAGGGCACCCATGAGATGGTGAAGAGTGCCATGAATGCAAAAAGAAGCAGGACCAGCCCCCTGTACAGTTTGCCTATCCACTTCTACTCCCACTGAGGTAAATGCCAGGGCATTGTTATACTGACATATATTTTTCTTAAACTCTCTGTGGTCTTGGGGATCATCATAGAGGTCCTGGAGAACCCTTGGCCACTGCTGGATTGGAGGGAGTACCACCTGGCCTTGAAGACAACAGTTTCCAAAGCGAGGGCGAAGTGGGCTGGAGTTAGAGAGTTTCTCTGAGAGGAGGTGAAGAGCATGACAGTTGGGGCATTGAATGTTCATCAGACCTAAATAGTGATGCCCCACTGGCTCAGTATAAGGCCTGCCACCTGGTGGCATGTGATATGGAATTGGTGGTGGTGGTGGTGGTGGGTCTGGGTCTGGGTCTGGATTTGGGTCTGGGCCTGGGTCTGGGTCTGGATCTGGGTTGGGATCAGGCCCAGGACTGGGACTGGGGGTGGGAGCTGGGTCATGGGGTGGAGGTGGAGGAGAAGGATGTCTTTGGGGAGAGGAAGCAGGACTGGAAGAAGAACTGGGAGGGAGGGAGTGACCAAGATCATTCCCAGATGCTTGTCTCTCCTGGTCCTGTTCATACTGCTCTGCTGAATGATGCCTATGTTCACTGAGGGCCTCTGAGAGTAACCTTTGAGATAACTGCCTGATTTCCTCCATTTCATTCTGCTCCTGATGCTCCCTCTCCTGTACCTGCTGACATATTGCATGTTGCTGTGTCTCCCAATGGTATTGACATTCAGCTTCCTCCCTCTGTAATTGCAGCTGTTGCTGCTGTAACCTGATGTACTGAAGATGCTGCCACTCCTGCTGTTGCTGTTGCTGTTGCTGTACCCTGATAGATTGAATGTGTTGCCACTGTTGCTGCTGCTGCACTTGCATGGCATGAAGATGCTGAGCATGTGCCTGCTGAGCCTGCTGATGCCTCTCCTGCTCTGCCTGATGCTGAAAGTTGCTGACCTGCTGGTATGTGTTGTAATTTGGTGGGGGGTGAGCATGAGATGGCCCAGCATGAGGAGGAAGAGTTGGTGGTGGTGGTGGGGGTTGGTTATTGGTTGTTTGGTTGTGTCTGTGCTGACGACGCCTCTCATGGTCATGATTAAACCCCTCCAACAATTGAGCTCTGTAGTCAACATGCTGAGGAAGGACCTGAGGGGGTGGTAGAGGGACAGGAAAATTTTGATGACCTATAGGTGGCTGTTGATATGGGGGAAGAAAGGGCATCATCATCTGAGGCTGTAGGAAAGGTGGAGGAGCAGGGTGTATATGTTGGTGAAGAGGTGCAGGAGGATTGGTCTGACATGTATGGTCAATCTCACATATATGTATCAGACAGGGACATGACATACAATCAGAGCAGGGGGAACCTGGACGGGATGTGGATGATGATGGGAGGGAGGAGAGCCAAGTACATGTTGATCACACTCAGCCTGGTGAGCAGCATCATGGGCAAGCTGTGGTGAAGTAGGGGGGGTGGACCTGATGGATGGATACATGCATGCACCATCAGAGATATCACACCAATGAACCTGATGCTCAGAAGACTTACATGATTGGATGGACACACAAAGTCCCAGACCCAATATAAGAATGATAGACACTGCATCATGTGTGAGTGGGATTAACAGCAGGTAGAGGAATGTAGACTTACACAGGTAACTTTGTCCAGATACTTGACACTGAGAACATGAATGAGTGAGATAAGTTCAGTGGTGGGCAGGGAAATCCTACCTGTACTTCCAAGAGACTGGGATGCAGAAATGCACCAAAATCTAGGGAAAAAGAAGTTGAAAGGCATCAGAGCTAAGTGGGATCATCAGTGATTGGAAGGGGAATGCTCACCAGGGCACCTAGACAAATATCTGTGTAACCAAAGGCACAGAAGAAAACCTATATTAAAACAATGGTCAAAATGGCTGAGAAGGAAGTGCAAGGGCAAACTCACCAAGGCAACCTGACAGAAATCTGTCCAGGGAGGGGCCCAAAAATGCAAGAAATGCAGACCAAAATCTGAAAAATGGGAACACAACCTGGTCAAAATGGCCAGAACATGCAGGTATTATGAGAGGGATGGGCAAGGGCATACTCACCAAGGCAACCTGACAGAGATCTGTCCAAGAAAAGGTCCAAAAATGCGAAAATTGGAGTCCAAAAACTGAAAAATGCGAAAACAACCTGGTCAAAATGGCCAGAACATGCAGGTATATTGCAGGTATGAGATGGATGGGCAAGGGCACACTCACCAAGGCCACCTGATGAAGATCTGTCCAAGAAAGGGTCCAAAAATGCGAAAATTGGAGCCCAAAAACTGAAAAATGCGAAAATAACTTGGTCAAAATGGCCAGAACATGCAGGTATGAGATGGATGGGCAAGGGCACACTCACCAAGGCCACCTGGTGGAGATCTGTCCAACAAAGAACTCAAAAATGCAAAGATTGCAGTCCCAAACCTGAAAGAGATGCCAAACAAAGGTCAGGAGTGCAGTTAGATGATATCAATGCACCAAGGAACAGTGATAGAAGGTTTGTAGGCTTACCAGGAGGAGAAGGAAGCACCAGAAGAGGCCAAAAATGCGATGTAGGGGGTGGTATGATCCTTATCAGTGAGTGATATTCTCCTGTTAGAGTGATACCTGGCCTGACAGAGTGCAGGTTACTCACAGGTCAAAGGGTATTCAGTATACTGTAGCAGTCGTTACTGGCCAGGAGCTGCATAGAGGGAGGCAAGCAAGGGGGGAAGGGGAAGAATGAGTCGGATACAGGAGGACTTGCTGGCACACGGCATGTGGCTGTGTGCGGCCCACAGCACTGGTACGGTGCCACATGGTCTTTGTTGTTTGAAAAAGGCAATACACGTGGGGTTAGCGAAAGGAGCGAGAAAGGTGAAATATGCGAAATAGGTGTTGAGTATTGGGGATGCACACTCTTGCACGCCCCACAGCTGTTAAACTTATTGATGAGCGACTACCTGGGTTGTGGCTGCTTTGCAGCCTTAATCTGACTTAGTGACATGTGCCAGCATGGAGTGAATTGACTGGCATTGGCCCACCCCCTGCCATGAAGTGCATTCACTGGCAATGCCAGTGAATCCACTCCATGGCAGGGGGGTGGGCCATGCCAGTCAATTCACTCCATGCTGGGGGGGAATGGGCTATGCCAGTGACACTCCACAATTTGTTTCTATCTCTGGATGGTAAACAGTTCAAATGCATCATTTACAAAGTTTGCCAGGGGGGTGGACCAATGCCAGTCAATCCACTCCATGCTGGGGGGGAATGGGCTATGCCAGTGACACTCCACAATTTGTTTCTATCTCTGGATGGTAAACAGTTCAAATGCATCATTTACAAAGTTTCACAATCATATCTACTGGTCCAGTTCTGCAGTTACAGATCAAATGTTCAGATGTCTAAATATCTCAGGCCATACTTCATGGCAGGGGGGTGGGCCAATGCCAGTCAATCCACTCCATGCTGGGGGGGGATGGACTATGCCAGTGAAACTCCACAACTTGTTGCAATCTCTGGCTGGTAAAACAGCTCAATTGCACATTAGAGGAGGTAATGCTTGCCAGGCCCTAGCACAGAAGTTATGCTCACTGGCATGGAGTCCATTCACTGACATAGCCTTCATGTACATTGCTTCAATGCACTTATTTACACAGTTTCACAATCCTATCTACTGGTACAGTTCTGTGACTACCCAGGAAGTGGCTGCTTCACAGCCTTAATCTGACCACCAATGTTCTGTTGCATGGAGTCACCTCCACTGGTATGGAGTACATCCACTGGCTGCCAGTCTTCCATTCACTAACTGCCAGTCCCTTCACTGGCTGACCACTGCTGGCTGAAAGTCCATTCTCCATTCACCAGCTGAGAGCCCAGACTCACCCTTGTGACTACCCAGGATGTGGCTGCTTTGCAACCCTAATCCAACCACCAATGTTCCCCAGCATAGAGTCACACCTGCCAGCATGGAGTCATGCCTGCTGGCATGGGGTCACACCCATGGGTATGAAGTCATTCTTGCTGGCATGGAGTAACA